>CAJVQA010003127.1:0-20215 GCA_910591915.1 Cetraspora pellucida
GTGGCATGCCGTGTCCTAATATACTTGAATAAAAACATCACAACTCCCAAGATAGGGACTTTAACTTAAAAAAAAAAAAAAAAAAAAATTATATTGTAAATTTACAAAATTGTAATATAGCCTTACATTAAATAGTGCATTGTTACATAATAATTTAGTCAAAAAAATTCATTAGCCAATAAGATTTCAAGATTTTATATAATGCAAAAAAATTACAAAAAAATCAAAATAAAAAACACTTGTAGCTTAAAATTTTATCTATAAAAATGTCATTTATATACTAACAAAAATTTTTTCATTAAATTTTACTATATCCTTTTAAACAAACATCAACCTACTGACAAGACCCTAATCTTAATCTAAATTGTGAAACAATTTTTTTATAAATACTTATTAGAATTATCAGAAGATTTTTGAATAAGCTTGCCAAAACAGTCAACAAAAGTTAGCAACTGCTATTAATCTTATGTTTTTATTTACATTAATAATTATAAATAATGTACTAAAAAAAAATTTTTACTTAGATCATATTACCTTATGCAATTCTAAGTATATCAGTTAGTTTTTTTTTATTTTATTCACAAATAGTACTTTTTTCTAATTTTAGAATTTTATTAGCTTTTATTAATACAAGGATAAAAATAATTATGCATATATCATAAAATATATGTTGCATTACTTTTGTTTGTTTTTAATAAGAACCAAATTGTGTAATATGTACAAAATAAATATATTTAAAAATATAAATCTCATTGTTAATTTTGTATTTTGTATAATGCTAGGATTTATTGATAATTAAAAAAAAAACTGAACAACTCTTACTAAATAAGCTCAAGTTTTAATTTTATCTCAGAAAGGATATATAACAAAGGCTGTAGGTCAGGTCTATAATATTTTTTTTTTACAATCTCATGAATTAAAAAAAAGTAATTAACAAACCATTTACTTGAAGATTTAGTAAAGGTTGGTTATTTAATAATATTAGATAAACTAATTCAAAGAAAAATAATAAATATTATTATTTCTTGTCAGTGTTCTACTGCTGTTAAAGTGAAAACTCATTTTATAAAAAATAAAAATATAACAATTTCAGTGTCTACTATATGTTGCATACTTTAAAACCATAGTTTAATATTAGAAATAAAAAAAATCTCTATCTAAGTAACAAACATCAAAAAATACAATTCACTTTTGCAAAGAAATATAAAAATTAGACTGTCAATAATTGGTCTAAAATAATCTGATTCAATGAATTTATATTTCAAATTTTTGGATTAGATAATAAGCAATACTATTGAAAACATTATAAAGAACTATTAAACAAATTTTATATGAAGCTTACTGTAAAATATAAAAGTGGTTTCATCATGATTTGGGTTAATTTAGCTTTTATAATGTTGGTAGTTATTGCAAGTTTGACAACATAATAGACAATAACTTGTATTAACAGATATTTTGTAAAGACCTAATGTAGATAATTAGGAAACAAGAATTTAATATTAGGAAAGTTATCTTTTAGCAAAATGAAACATCTTGATATATGACAATCTTAACAGAATGTTGGCTTAATAAGAATAAAATTAAGTTTTTAGATTAGCTTTCCAATTCTCTAATCTAAATCTAATCTAAAATCTATAGAATAAAATTGACTGTTAGCTAAGAGATCTTTTTAAACAAATTTTAAATAAAACAGATCTTTGAAAAAATTTAGAAAATTTGTCAGATAATTGATATTAAAATCTGCAAAAAACTAATTCATTCAATGTCAACATGAATTCATGCTGTAATTAGAACTCTGGTGACTATATTTGATAGTAAAAGTAGAGAATTTTTAGATAGAATAAAAAAAATTTTTTTGTTTTACAATTATATGTTGTAAAAATAAGCAAATATAATACAACATATTATTTGAAATAAAACTCATGCCTATGAAAAATTTTTTTTATTGAATTTTTTTTAATTTTTTATTGATAAAAATGTTGTTATTAGTAAATAAAAAAAAATAGCTGATATGCTCAGAATTGTATGAGGTAATATAATCCAAGTAAAATTTTTTTTGTTGCACTACTTATAATCACTAGTATAAATAAAATATACCATCAAAGGTAATGAAATTAATACCAAAAAATAATTAAAGATGTTAGAAATAATCCATTTTTATTAACTGAACATATCAAGAAAGATAGAGTATAATATTTATATATAGTTGTTGTATTAAATATAGTAATGTTTTACCTTTATAAAAATCAAACATATTGTGATTCAAACTAAAACTTGGCCTGATTCTTCAATTCTGTTATTTAGAGCACCAACATACCTGCAAGCATGTTGAATATCTCAAATATTTTGAACAATTCAGAAAGTAATGAAGTAAGAAACTTACCAACATCTATAATTCTTACAATTATAAGGTTTCAAATATTTTAAACAATTTAAGTAATAAAATAATGTCTTACCTAACACTAACAACAATTCCTATGACATCTTCTTCATCTTACAATTATAAACAATCACAATTTATAACTAATAATAAATATATGGATATATCTTGGTCTCTCTAGTAGTTTGATGCAATTATTTGTGAAATAGATATTAAAAAAAAATTAACAGGCTAATGTGAGAAAGAAAAGAATGTAAAAGTAAAATCATCATTAAGTTATAATTTTGTCAATCTAAATTATAGTAAAATTACAGTAAACTTCTGAAAAATTTCTTCCTAAATACTATTTCGCTTACCCAAGATAGTTTGTTTAAATTATTTAATTATTACCAAGTTTTAACTATAAAGATTTGATACAAATAATCATTAGAAAGGTTTGTATAATAAAAGTTTTTTAATCATTATTATTATCTTGTATAACTTAAATATATCATAATTTTTAGATAAAAAAGTTTTTACTTAGAATTAAATGCTTGTAATAAGTAAAATAAAATTCTAACATTATTATAATATAAAAATACTTTTTGTTAAATGTTTTATGTTTGCAAAATTAAAAAATATAGGATAAAAGAAAAAGATTCCTTTCTATAACATTTAATATTGTGTGCAGATCTAAACATTTTAATTATAAAAAAATTGATTAATATCATTATCCAAACATCAATTCACCACTTATAATTTTGCTAATGCCTATTTTACCCCAATATAGGCACCTAACCTAATTCTAACAAAACTTTGATTAAATTTTGATCGAAGAATGATTGAAAGCCGTTTAATTCTAGTTATATAACAACCAAATATACCAATCTTTACTTATATGAACAAGTCCTATGGTTCAAATCGTTCTTGCAAGTTGTTATCGCTATGATAAATAAATAAACATAAAGGACGTTGGGCATTTTATCAACGTGGAATTGTGTTGAGAAGGGAACTAATTCATTATCAAAAATTTGCAAAGATGGAAAATGTTGGTAGAAAAATTATGTTTAAAATTACGATAGAAACGATAAATGTTGGTTTATGTTGGGTGGCATTATTATCATTGAAGTTTGTAAACCCGTTTAAAAGAATATGGTCAATTGAGAAGTATGCTCAATATTTATCGGATGAACAACCAAAGGATATGAATTGCGTCCTGATCTCGAAAACTTTATTATAGAACTACGCACCACTAAAACTTGGATTACTTTTGACATGTGCGAGATAAGACTTCAACCATCCAATTATTCATTAACTCAGAATCATATTGGAGGTAAATTTTCTTAGTTACCGAATTACCTATCAATAAAATCAATGCTAAACCCTGAAAAAAGGTTTCCCCACTTTTGAAGTATCTTATTGACATAAAAATTATTATAATGACGCACCCTCATTTGGGAATAATAGTTATTTATTATAAGTTAATGCTTGGTAATAGTCGAGCCTCATACTTTTTTTTGAGATGTGATGACTTTGTATGAAAAACAGATAAATTTATTGTATGCTGAATAATGAATGTTAAAATTTTAAATTTACAGTCAAGCCTCTCTAAATGGAATGTAACGGGACAAAAAAAATAGATTAAACATGCATTCAGAGAACGATATTACATTTAAAAGGTTAAACCACATGTTATATTATTTGAGGACACATTTAGGAAATATTTTTATAAAGGTGCATTTATGAAAGTGAATTTAGAGAGACTTGAATGATTTTTGATAGAATGAAAAAGAAAATGAATGATAATTTAACCCAAAAAAAAACAAAAATAAAGATGCTTAATGTTAAATATATAAATATATAAATATATAAATATTGAAATGCATAGTATCAGTACTACTAAGGTTTTTGTTTATGATAACCACTTGGTAAGTAGTAAAAAATGACACTAATAATGAATAAAATAAAACAATAAACATCTCATTAGGTGATTTTCATAAATACAGTCAACCATCAATATAATGAAAATCTGGATTGGCCTAAAAGTTCCTTACACAGCATATTCGTTATTTCTATATAATAGAATATCTTGACAAATATAATATTCTATTATAGACTCAATTTAAGTCAGATTTTTTAATTAGACTGGCAAAAATGTCTTTTATACATAATATGCCATCGAATTCATTATAGTCGTTTTAAATTTCCTATTAAATATATGGTACTTCAAATTTAGTCTTTTAAACCAGTGGATCCGGTGTAAGGGTCCTCCATTACATCAATAGTTGACTATATATATACTTTTAAAAGGGATAGATCAAAATAAATAGTATCTTACTTTTAAAAACCTCCATTACTCCAAAAATTCCAATGAGCCTATAAAATTTAACACTCATTTTGATTCGAACAATATTTTAGTAATTTGATAGTTATGTAGAAACATCGGTAACCATCTTGGTAACTCTCACAGATCCGTCCATTGCGCCAGTTAATACGGAATTTCCAACTATAGTTGTCCAATCAACAACTGTTAAGGGTGAATTATGTGGTGCTAGTAATTGAACCTGGTTTCCTGATGATGTCTATTGTATCATAAACAGTTAGATAGATGATTAATAATAATAATAATCGAAATTCTTTCATATAATTCACATGTTCTTAAATAACTTGGTAAAATAAATACAAATTGATTTAAAGATATTTACTTGATAAATAACACCCTGAAATCCATTTCCACCAACACATAAAACATGGTTTGTATCACTACTAAACGAAACCATAGGTATTTTATTCAAATTTCCATTGCTTGTAAAACCATTAGTCCCACCATTTGTCGATCCACCTCCAATTCCATTAGTTGTTAAATTGTAACTTCCATTAAAAGACTTGTTAGATTTAGTAGATCTAATTGAAGACATTGAAGATGTCCTCTTACGTAACGACGGTTTTGTTAATGTCGCATGACTTATTGATACCGAAGAAGGTGGAAAACCATAAAGACGTGATTGAGAGATTATTGAGCCCGGCTTGTGAACAGACCATTGCGTTAACTATGTAAGTTAATTATTTATAGATAGATTAAAATGGTTATGTAAATGTGATTTTATACAGGTTTAAAACTTACTCCACCAGTCTCATCAACAACATATACGGTATTTTCATCAAAACTAAATCGTGATGAGTAAATAGCACTATTTCCTTTCTTGCTTGTGGAAGTGCTTATTATTTTCGGTAAACGCCATTCCATTATAGGTTTGAAGGATCGAATGTCTATAATTATAATTTAAAAATAGATTAATTTATTAATATACATTAATATTTTAATTACACAAACATTTAATGAGATATGAACCCAAATTTTTATTGTAATGAATAAAATATCATATAATAAAGTAAATACGTACCAAATATACGTACACATCCAGCCCTATCACCAGTAACAAGCATCTGACCGTTGTGATTGAATTGTAGAGTCTCTATAGGAACTACAGGCAACCCTGAAGCTTTTGATATAGATGGCTCAAGTGTAAATTTGTCCTATAAAGTTAAAATTTATGTAAACAGGCTTAAATACAAAAAGCTCATATATTATTATTTAGATTGCACATTTTATATCCATAATAAATATTCATACTTGTATCATCATGGTCTTTAAATTCCATGTTATCAATAATCCATTAACATTATTCAATCCATCATCAACTCCTTTAGGCGAACTTGAACATGCAAATAATGGTTCTACAGGTGAACAATTTATCTGTTTTACCCTATAGTATTATGATAATATTATTTATGATACAATGTAATTAACAAATAAGAATTTATAAATTACTGTTACATACCTTGGAAATTGTTCATCCATTCGAAACTCATGAACAATTGACCGAGACTCTTTATTATATATTTTAATCAATCTTTCATCTGTGCCCATTAAAAACTGTTAACAAGTATTATTTACACATTAGATTGATGTATGTCAACATTAATGTATCATTTCAAGCCTTATAACAACCTATACTCTTAAGAACCTACATCCCCTAAAAATCTAATACTCACGATATTTTTTTAATATAAATAAAAAAAAAAAACATACAATCTTATCTGATCTAGATTCCCATTCAAGACATGATACATTTAAATTAAGGTTATCGATCTTGTGTTTAACTGATGCACCGGCATAGCTCCATACACTGTTTGTATCGACATTAAAATTAATTATTCTAATTTGTTCTCTATAATCAGAGCTGGCATAGACTGACTGGTCAATCTTGACAAGACTAATTTGACTAGTGTTATCAATTGGACTAAGTAGACATATTTTTAATTGAAACTGGATACATGTCCAATTTGCCCATTAGAAAATATAAATAATTTGATTAGTCTAGTTCACAAGTTCAACCCGGACAAATTGTATATATAGGTTGTCATATTATATATATATATATATATGTGCAGTTTATCATATATATGTTGTGTCTCAGGTTAACACTTGCGTCAGATGCCAGCTGCATAATGATCATTTGACCAGAGTTAACAAATCAGCCTAAACTAATTCTAACCCACTCTAACTCTAACTTTGGCCAAAGCGACATCTGACACAGTATTAAAACATATATAATGATTTGTAAAACTAAACTATTTAAACGATGAACTTGACTATTTCTGTATTTGACCAATTTGACCAGAGATCCTTCGATTTATGACCAGCAAGTTTATGACTTGACCAATTCTGATTATATTGTACTGAATTTAAATAATAGGAAATAACATTTTTTTTTACCTAACAATATTATCCACATCACAACTCACGATTAAATTACCCTTATGTGAGAATTTAGCAAGTGATATTCCTGATGTGTGCTCTAAATATATTTCCTTTAAATATTAAACGCATAATTAGAGTTTCGTAATTGATAAAAATTGATTTATCAAAATATTTATGACAAACCTGATTCATAATGGTAAACGGATTAATATCTTCACCAGGTAATTCTTGTGAATTATCTATGGCATATTCCGATATCGGAGTCAGGATCATATCATCTGCATATATTTCAGGAGATTTTTCTCCGTAATGATCGGAAATAATAACCAATTCTTTACTTGGTGTAGTAGACTGTGAACGTGAAAAACTTTAAAAAAGAATGATTTTATCTGAAAAAGTAAACCAATTAATAATATACATGTTGAGCGTTAATTCATTAATTATATCGAATGTTAAAAGATATTTAAAATATATATACTTACTAATAAAAGTGATGGAAAGTTCCAATGACTCGAAAATTGGTGTGCTATAGCTGATCCAACAAAAATTAAAGTATACAAAACTTACGTATCCTTATCTTTTTGATCAAACAAAGATTTTGTACGGTTTAATATCCTTGTATAGTTTGTTGACTCTTGTGATCTGCTGATCTGTTAATTAAAATATTATTAGATACAAATTATAAAAAATATAGATAATATAGATAATAAAAGAAATTGATCAAACATTTTGCTTAATCTCAGTATCTGTACTCTCCGTATCTGTTTTAACATTTTTAATACTCTCTATTTCATTCTGAAGAGACTGAACTTCATCTTCTAACACGTATCGGTGAAGACGATCCATATTGAAACATAACAAACTTGGTAAAGCTAATTCACCCAATTTTCCACCAAGTATTTAAAATAAATTAGCTAACATCAAAGACAATAAATTAAATTTCTGCGCGAATTATGAGATATAAATTAGTTGCTGAACAACTTTGATAATAAGAAAAAAAAGGATACGCATATTTTGAAATATCGTATTAAGAAAATTATGTAGAGATGTTGTGAACATCTCTAACCACTGTTTAGTAAAAAATAATTCATAATTTGGATCAGTTGTTGGATCTTTCGAAAATGGTAATCCTTATTAATGTAATAGTAGTTCATCGGATTGAAGGAATAGAGATATTGTAAATGAGGAAAAATATTTTTGTGACAATTTTGAAACTAACTGTAGAATTCCTACCAAACCATTTTGTCCACTCGGAATTTTCATTTAACTCTGTTCCAAATGTATCAAAGAATTCAAAAACTTTTTCTTTTCGTTTTTGTTGTGTTGCTAATCGTTTCAAAGAACGAGGGATGATAAATAATAATCGCGTCACAAGGTCGTCAAACCAAACCCTGAGTAACGACAACAATGAACCGAAAAGACTTACCATAAACAAGGTAATATTTTAAGAGGCACTCTTCAAATTTCTTAACGTTTCCAAAAAATCTAGCATCCAGCCTTGAGAAATATCTTAGATCAAGATATTTCCAGTAATCCATTAATGCATTTACATCACTATTCGTGATAAATGAATATAATTCTTCAATAATTTTTTCTGCCTATATGTATAAAAAAACAAATGCTCTTTAGAAACTTTAGAAGAATATCTAACAAATAAAACAAGGATTCTGATTAATAATTATACCTGAAATCTTTTGTCTTTATCATTCCGGCATTCGGATTCAAAAGATCGAAAAGTTGTAGAAAATCCTCTGAACTATTTCCCATATAAATCAAAATTTTAACATTTATATTTATAAAAGACTTTTCTAAACTTATTTGGTAAATAAAAAATAACTTACTAACAAATACTCCTTAACAAGTTCGTCTATTTGTTGAAATTGTTGAAAAGAATCCATTATTTTTAAAATAATCAAGGAGAAATAATGTAACGTTCAGGTTTGCATTAATTTATATATAATAGAAAAACAGTACACAAACACAAGATTATCACTTAACCTAGACATATTTAGATGGAAAATCTTACTATATTCATATTATTTGTCGAGCGTGTGATGGGTTTACTTGCTATAATAGTTAACTAATTAAAGTTTTGTAATTACCTGACTATCTTTTTGATCTGTGCATAAACGCACATCGGAAAATTTAATATTAACATTTTGTAAGCAATAGTTATGGTAATTCTGTATTTACTCAAATGATATTGATGTCATTCAGCTTGTATATTATTCCAATTATTTTTTGAGCATTAACAACATATGTACGTAATGAATGTTTTCTGCGGGAATCGAATCTTATCATACTTTTGAGTAAATAAAATAATTTACGAAGAACGTTTTATAAATTTCTCATAATAAAGAAGGAAGTACGTAATGGAGATCGGAAGGGGTATAAACGAATTGTAAATAAATATTCTGTACGACTAAATTAAGAATATTTGGTATTTGATCATTCGCACATCTAAAATATGTATGCATTAATCAAAATGATTATAATTAGTGGATTTAATGGGCGTGCATTAATTTGTACTGTATGATGATGTATAATATGATCCAGACAAAAATCAGCAGAGATCCATATCAATTTTCAAAAAAAATATAAACTACAAAATAAAGAGATATATAGAATTGTATACCCAAAGCATTAGTCATATAAAAATTAAAGCATCTATATTTATATGAATGTTTTAAAAACTTTTATTATTAGTTGTCTAAAAGGTAATGTGAAATCTTATTTCAAATTTAGATATATATTTTTAACTTTCAAATTACCCCAATCAAATTTTACTATTGTACTTACAAACCCCAATTATTTGAAATTATTATCTAGCACTATTAGTTGGATACATCCAATCAACAATATACCGTATAATGCTATCCGATAATTTTAGTACTGTATGTTAGAAAATTTCGTACTGTATTTTTTCGATTATTCATACAGTACACCACTCCTTATTATATGTATACCTAGCTCTCAGGCCGAGCGATACTCTGGGGGCTAGGTCTTAAGTTTTTTAATAATTAAAATTAATAGTTTTTTAGTTTTTGAACCCGACTTTGTTTAATTGAACCCGGATTAGTTTCAAGTAAACCCGACTTTGGTTCACTTGAACCTGGGTTGGGTTCAAGTAAACCCAACTTTGGTTTACTTGAATCCGAATTGGGTTCAAGTGAACCTGGCCTTTGTTCACCTAAACCCAGATTGGGTTCAAGTGAACTGGACCTTGGTTCACTTGGATCCAGATTGGGTTCAAGTTAACCTGACCTTAGTTCACTTGGACCCAGATTATTTTCAGGTGAACCCAGATTATATACAAGTGAACCCAATCTTTTTTTACTTGGACCGATCTTGGTTTACTTGAATCTGGATTTGATTTAAGTAAACATTTTGATTAACTTGAACCGAATTAGGTTTAAATAACCCTGATTTTTGTTCACCTAAACCTGAATTAGGTTTAAGTATACCTTATTTTGATTTATTTACTACCAAATTAGGTTCAAATTAACCTGATTTTTGTTTACTTGAACCCAAATTGAGTTCAAATAAACATAATTTTGGTTTACTTGAATCAAAATTAGGGGGTCGTCTAAAGCGGAGGTAAGTCACGTGACTAAGACCCAATCAAATTATATAATTTTGATGATCACTAGCAAAGCAAAACAATAAATAAAAATGAAAAACGTGAAAAATACAAAAAACTGCAGTAGAAGCGTGGTAACTTAGTGAAGTGAATAAGTTGTTAACCTCCCAAGTGGTAGGTTAGGTATTCAAATTTTATTAATAACAAAAATTTGAATAATTATCTATATTTATTTTTTTTTTTTGGTATTAAGGTGACCTCTTTGGTTCGAGCTTTTTATTAATACTTATATCAGGTACATGTTTTATATAGACATATCTATAATGAACTATTAGATGAGTATACAACTGGTTACATATATAATTTTCTATATTATTTATTTAAGGAGTCTGCCCGAGGGTTCTCTACCAGTTGCTATACTTAACACCTCTACTTAGATGTTCTAGTTAAACCCTCTGATCTAACCCTGGTATTAATTTCACCAGGTTACAGACCCAGATCTATTCACTATCAATCATAGAATTATAATCCTTAGACTATTTTTATTCTTAAGATAAACCTACCAGAGCAAGTTGTATTCCCTTTTACCACTAACCTAGTTTGACACTATGGTCGAGACTAGTACTTGCAGTCAGGGTTACCTCTTAGATCGCTATTACCCTTATAAAGTTCACTCAAACCCTGGTACACATTTTTCTGACTTCTTCTCCATCACCTTCTACTAGTCGCAACTCAGAACTAACTGACTTCTCAGACTCCCAATCCAGATAGCCTAGTATAGTATACTTATGTATCCTTTTCTTTCAGTGATTCTGGTGGTCTAGTTGGTTATATGCTCCTCTACACATCTTTGTTATCCAGTTTATCTGACAGTTCCTATAAAGGTGTTTCATAGGCTTTCATCAGTCCAATAAAACTATCAAAAGTTTGTACTACCTCTTTACTCAGAGTTTTCAAATGTTTCCATCTCTTCAGTTTCTTAGCCTTCTATACCTGAGGGTCTTATCATGGGTTTGCACTGAAGCCTTATATGATACCAGTTTTTACATTTCTCTATGTACATGTACTGTGTAACATTACATTTTGCATAGATGCCCTGAGCTCCTAATGTCAGGTAGAGCCCGACTTGGTGTACCTAAGATTACAGATGCCCAAAACCTAACTGATCGGTAGAGACAGTTACCATAACACAGGTATAATTTTCAAAATTCATCATCTGTGGAAATTGAACCTTAGATCTGCTACTTGGGGGTTAACAACCTATCCACTTCACTAGGTCACCACACTCTATAATAATTATCTATATAATACTTGTATTATGATAATTGTTTTTAATGATTAGATTAAGATATTTATAATAATAATTACATTAGTATGAGAGGCAGGTTATAAAATATTTGTATAACTAGTTATATAAAATAATACAAACTAATATTAGACAATACAAACTCTAAATAAGTTCTTGTAATCATGTAAATTTATTAAAATTAAAAAACAAAAAGTTTATTTTTTTTTTGATTTTATCTCTCTTCATTATCCTGAAGGTTCTTAAACACTTTTAGGATCTGTCACATCTTTTAAAGATCTGAGTTATCATTTTGCAAAGATTATCAGCCAGAAGATGGTCCTTATATTCATCACTATGCTCATAAAATAGCTTATACTTTGTTAAGTCTATCATATGATATCCTGAATTTCTAGTTCTGCAATATAGAATCTATTATCTTCATTCAGTTCACAGTTCTCTAATTTCACATGACCTATCAGTCAGATCATTTTTCTATTATTCATTTCTTTATATTATTTTAAGCTAGGAAACCTTATGTTAATGATGTTTCTTATCAGATTTTTCCTTTTCTGAATGCCATATGACCTTTGTGGTTATGTCATATGACTTATTTATCATTTAGTAATCTGTTCAAAAGTGGAAAGCTTCTTTTAAAGATCATTTCCAATCATGGTCTTAGTACAGCTTTTATCTTCCAGTTGGACTCAAACTGGTAACCTTGTAATTGTGACTCCAAAGTGCTAACCACTGCGCTATTGACCTAGAGGTCTCAAAAAGTCTATTTGAAAAAACTTAACTAAAAAAGTAATATGGATCTTTAATAATACTATTATAAAGACTAGTTTAAAAAAACAGATATTAATATTAAATTATTTGGATGAATAAGAATCTTTAAATTAAAAGTCTTAAAAATATTATCAACTAAGCTGTTAGAATGAATCAAAAGAAAAAGATATTAGACTAACCTAATATAATAATAAATTAGTTATAGTTCTATATAAACTATTTGGATTAGAAGTTTGAAAAACAAATAAAAATATATTAAAGTACTGAAGATATATTATAAAATAAATATATAAGTTCAAGTAAATTCTATAAGAACATAATAATTAAATAATATAACTCTAATTATAAGTATTAGTTTTGTTATAGTAATATTAAATCAGTTGTAAAAATATATATAAAAGAGTCTAAGAGATTTATTTTATACTTTATTACAAATTGAGCTTTTTAACATACTATTCATAATTGAATCATTTTATGCTATGGCTAACATTCAAGTTAACTCTTCAAAATCTATTCTGGTTACCAATAATTCTCTACCTTACTACATCCTTATCTCCTACAATAATCATCATCTTCTACTATATTCTCCTAAACAACCTTTTAAATTTTTAGATTGCTGATTCACTTTGGATAATAGGCAATTTAAATAAACAAACCTGCTTATTGCTGAATCCTCTTAACTTATTCAAATTGCTAAAACCAAACATATTATTGACTCACATGCTCATTACATTATTAATACAGTTATTATTTCTATTCTTGAATATCATCTTCAAAACATTGTAGTTAGTTAGCCTATCTGCAATAAAATCTTTATTCAGCATATCAGCCTTATTAAACTTAAAGCTAAACTTTGTTATACAATACCCTCTAGTACCCTTTTACATTCTCAAATTTACAACATCAAACACATCTGAAATATCTAATTACAACACTATATTTCTAACCTTCTTAAATAACTTAATAATTCTGACCTATTAGGCACATCAACTTGCATCTGAATTTAACAACTACAAAATAATCTTTGGTTTCCTACTAATATCTTTTTACATTTTAATCCTATTATTAATGATCCTAATTGTCTAACTACAAACTTTAAAATTATCCAGCTTAGCAAACATATTAGTTGGACATTTTCTACTAATCCAACTTATAACATTCTATTTACATTAAAGATAGAGTTATCTTTTTTGAATTTCTTCTTTTTTCTGATCACAAATATTTCATTTTCAAAAAATAAATTAGATATCACAAATTACTCTTTCTCAACCAACTTATTACATATGATAATTCATACTTATTATACTAGAAACACATTTTTCCTAGATTATACAAGCTTCCTAAAAATGTTGTACCTCAATAGTTCACTATTCTTGAAAACATTACAACAAGCCATTCTCATTAATACACTCTATATGATCACTTTAACCTACCTCAAACAAACTACTTTTCTTATACTACTGGTCACTTCATCTCTAATACTAAATCCTGGCTACTTACTGTTCTCTATGATCAAATAATTATTGGCAAAGCCAAAAGGCATAATACTCTTATAGGCCTTACTCTCATTATTTACTGACACTGCTCATATCAGTCCCAATTTTCAAATTTATATCCTATTTCCTTCTCAATTACTACATTATGTTCTGGATTTTATCTTAATTCTAATATAATTGTCAACAAATGCATTATCTTTATTTTTACAAATCTGGCTACAAAACTATTCTGTTATATTAATACTGACAAAACTCTTAACTTACATGTCAACTTTCTTGATATTGCATACTCTGTAGCTATCCAACATCCTTTATATATTCCACCATCTTCTTTACTAATAATCAACTCACAACAATTACCTTACATCTTTCAGTTTAATCAACTTACTGATAGCTTACAGTCTATTGCTAATTCCAACTATAATCTAACTACTATTTCATTTTATACTGATGGTTTTGTTATCAAGCTTGGTACCTTTTAATGCTCTATATGCATAGGTTAGGTTCAAGTTAATAATTCTGAACCTATTCACTCATTTCAGGCACAAGTTAAACTCTGGTCATGCTTCTTTAAAGCTGAAATTCTTGCTATTTTCTCAGCAATTATATCTGCTCCTAGAAACTGTTCTGTTCATATCTTTACAGACTCACAATCTGTTATTTCCAAATATCATAATATCTGTTTATTAGTATCCAAACTCTTTCATACTCATATTCTATATTTTTCTATTTGATAAACCCTAATCAACTTCATTAATTCATATAATATTCAGCTTACATTTTACAAAGTTACTGTACACCAAGATGATTCATTTAATAATCTTGCTGACCAACTTGCTTGTAGCCACCAAATACTATCTTTTTTAACATTTTTAACTAACAACCATTACAATTCTGCCTATACTTCATTTTTGACCAATTTTCTATTGAAATTTTTATTCAACACTCCATTCGTACCATCTGTTAAGCTCATATTATAACATTTTGGACATCCCAACATCATTTCCAACAATGGTCCACCATTGCTTCTAATATCAACTGAAAAGCCACTTGGCTTTATATCAATAATAATCAAAAGGTTTCTAATTTTGCTTACAGTTTTTATTTTTCTATTTTAAAAACCTTTCATGTTAAAATTCTCTTGGATAAATTATCTGTTCCTCACATTTTTCACAAACATAACTTCTCTTACTCTCCCTTCTGTCACCAATGCAACCAAACTAGTTCTTTATTACACTGGACTTTTTGTCCTTCTACCCAAACAATCTATTACTTAATCTCTAATTTTTTTAATTGCATCTTAAATACTACTGCTCTTGACATGTTCCCAACTTTGTTTCTAATTTACATCAAAAAATTCTTACACTTAATAGCTTTAAACTGCATAACTCCTTACATATGTCATCTCTTATCTTTACTTTATCTGGTCTAGTTCTTATTGACCTTATTTTTACTATTTATAATACTTCTATTTTATACTATACAGCTACCTCTTTTTCTATTAAACTTCTCCTTTATTTAAACCAACAAATATACAAACAAATATGAATTCCATATTGCATTTTACATTCTGCACAGTCCCAAAACACACTTACTACAAATTTAACTCATAGTTTTTCTTCCAGTTTACCTTCTATCTCAGTACTACAAATTATTATCAAAATTGCCCTTTGGACTATCTAATGGATTAAATATCATACTTCTCTCTCTTATATTATTACTAATACCCAAATCTAGGTAAGCCTTGGCCACTCTTGTAAGTTTAGGTTACAGATTATATGTCTGAGTCTTTATTCTTCATATGTAATTTAAAAGCAAGCTTTTCTTTGTAAAAACTTCAATTGAATTTCAATAAAGTTAAAGGCATAGCCTTACTATTAATATTTAAAAAAAAAAAACAACTTCAAAGATTATACTACACAAGTTTCTTGGTTAACCAAGCTCAAACATCAAGCTCAGCTCATACTGCCTATATAAATGATACTTTTTAAATTGCATCTTCATAATAAGAACTATCACAAATTCTTTCTACAGATGAATCATTATTTAACATAGTCAATATACAGATTAACTTCTCTAAATCCATACTTACAACTAATAAAAAACAAACTAACTATACTTTTATTATATACAACAACCAATCTTCTCAATCTTTATTCATTAAATAAACTATTTAAATTTCTTAGATGCTGGTTTACACTTAACAATAAACTAACTAAACAAACCAAACTTATCATAACAAAATCATCACATCTTATCAAAATTACAAGTACTAAGCAAATTACTAATACATATACATGGTATATTATTAATACTATTATAATTTCTACAATAGAATATTAACTTTACAACATCATTCTTAATCAAAATACATACAAAAAAATTCTTACAAGTATATAAAACTTATTAAAACAAAGTCAAACTTAGCTGAACAATTCTACTAATACACTACTTCATCTTCAGCTATACAATATTTGTAACATATGAGACATTAACTACAACATTATATTACAAACTTTACTAAAAGTCTTAATTCTCCTAATCTTTTAAGAATAAGTACTCATATTAGAATTTAACAACTTCAGAACAACTTGTAGTCTTCTACTAATTTTCTGATACATAACAATCCTATTATTAATAGATCTAACAAATATATTGTTAACTTCAAAATATTCAATTTTTTAAACATCTTGATATAATGTTTGCATCAAATCCACTATACAATATTTTATATATTATTTAAGAAGGGTTTATTTTACCTGAGTTAATACTTTTATCATATACCAATGCTCAATATTTAAAAAACAACTTAGATACTATTATATTCTCTATTTAGACCAACTTACTACATTCAACAACTTATGTCTTCTAAACTGAAAACATATATCTCTATATATAAACAAATTTCTAAAGGCAAACTACTTTTTTGGTTTAGCTACCTAGATGACCAAACCACAAGTCACTTATATAATTATATTCTTTATCAACACTTACACTTACCTAGTACTAATTACTATAGTTATTCAATTGGACATTTCTTTTCATATAAGATATCATAACTTATTACAATACTTGATAATTAAATTATTATTAGTAAAGTTAGAAGACAACCTTCTCTATTAAGAACTATTCTTATTATTTACTGGTAATGCCATATAGAATCACAATTTACTTATCTCTATTCTTTTCCACATGTTCAATCACAAGCATGCCCAGGTTGCTTTCTTAACTCTTACACAATTGCTAATAAATGCACAATTAATATTTTTATTAATCTCTCTACAAGATTTTTTGGTTGAATTAATACATACAACAAAACTCTTAACTTTAATACTAATCATCTTGACTTCATATACTTTATTACAATTCAACATCCTATTCAAATTACTAATTCTTCTAATATTAACATTACAATATACTCTATTCTAACTATCTTTAAATCTAATATTTTAATAAACAATCTTTAACAAATTGCCAACTACAATGCACAATTATTAGAACTTTACTTCTATACAGATGGCTTTGTTATCAACCTGGTCACATCACAATGCTCTATGGGTATCAAATAGGCTCAAATCTTAAACAATACTATAATGCATACATTTCAAGCCCAAGCAAAATACTGGCCTTGCTTATTAAGTCTGAACTTACTGCTATTCTATTTGCTCTTATTACTGCTTCTAGAAACTGTAATATACATATTTATACTAACTCACAGTTAGTAATCTCTAAATATCAGTCTTTCAAACTCAACTCATACTTTATCTTATATACATACATCATACTTCTTATTATAAAATACACATATTAATTTTATTATATCATACAATATTTATATTATTTTTCACAAAGTTACTGCACACTAAGATGATTAATACAATAATCTTGCAGATCAACTTACATGCAATTATTACAATTTGCTATATCTTATCATTATATTTTATAATATTTACAACCCTTCATATACTTTAAACTTTGAAAACTTTTTTTTAGAATTATCTATTTGACATAATACTCATACAATATGTTATGCATATATTTATGCATTATGAATTACACAAAACTACTTTCAAAAATGAAACAAAATTCTTAACCAAGTTAACTGGCAAGCTATTTGGCTATACATTAATAATAATTAAAAAATCTCAAACTTCTTATACAGCTTTCAGGCTTCTATTTTTAAGTCTTTTAGAATTAAAATTCTACTAGATGATCTTTACTCTACATATTTTATAAAAACAATATTATTTGTATTTACCAATTTTACCAAACTAGTTATCATCTTTACTAAACAATTTGCTTATCTAATTAACTACTATACAGCTTTATAGATATTTTACTAAAACATACTTTTAATTCTAACATACTTAACATTACACCAAATACTATAATTAACTTATATAACCAATTTAAGCTGCTAAGTAGTATGATTATTCATAGTTCATCAAATGCACCTTTGATTTTCTTAACTATAATAGGTCTAATACCAAATAAACTCATTAATATTATCACAAGTGTGTCATTCAAAAAAGTAGCCACAACACTTAATTTAAAGTTTCTGCTTTATCTCAATTAACAAATTTATTATATAATCTGGATTCTCTGCTATATTTCAAGATCTAAAGCTCAAACTTCTAAATATAACTTACTATTAAACTCTGTCTTACTCCTATCACATTCTTTTCTATTTAACTTTATTAGTTCAAAAATAAACTCTTAATATATCCAATAGATCAAATATTAAACTAATCCTCTATACATAATTATTAATACTTAAATTTAGGTAAGCCTTGGCTATTCTAATTGGTTTAGGTTACAGATAAATTAGTTTGAGCTTTTATTCTTTCTATAATATTTTAAAAGCAAAATTGTACTTTATATAAAATCTCAATTAAATATTCAATAAAGATAAAGACATGGCCTCATCATTAATATTAAAAAAAAAACTTTTTGCATAGTTAATACAACTATCTAAAGGATATAAACTTTTTTGGTTCACTTATTTAGAAAATACAGTGATTACTAACAACAGTTTTAGAATATATCTTTAACAATATTAATAGTTTAAATATAATTTTTTTGTCTACAACTCTTAATACATTTTTAAAAAACTTAAAATCTAATTACTTATATACAATAATAATGATATAATATTAGCAAAATTTGCAGATATTTTAAAAATAACAATCAAATATTTATTACATACAGAAAAAAATATTAATGCAAAACTTTCTACTTACTATTCTTTTTATTAATTTGATGCTTGCTCTATACAAATTGCTATCTTAATTCTCATAGAGTTACTAACTTTTATACAATTAATATATTATCAATAATTTCTATCCAATTTCTTAAAAGAGTTTTCTCTAATGCATTTAACTTTAATGTAAACTATATTAAACATCACTTATTTTTATTTTTTGTCTTTATTATTTATATTTCTAATTCTCTATATTAAAAATTTTTGAGCAAAAAGAAGTTACAAATATACTTAAACAAAACTTTTTTATTAATACAATTTAACATATATTCAATTTCTATACTAATAGCTCAGTAATTAACATTAATACAAATTAATATATAATAAATATTGAATAAATACAAGTTAATAATTTTAACAAATTATTTACAAATTCTTAGCTAAAATTTATTTTTGGCCATCCTTTTACAAAACTGAACTAATATCAATTTTTTAACTATTTCAACTACTTCTTGCAACTTAACAATTAATATTTTCTCTAATTCACAATTTATAATTACCAAATTTTTTAAAATATATATTACTCTTTCAAATCCTAATATGTTTTTCAAATTTAGATTATGGCCTATATGGTATACTTTGCTTAATATTATTAAATCTTATAACTACCAAATTAACTTTCATAAAATACTAGCCTATTCTGATAATACTTTTAATAATTTAGTAGATTCATTAGCAAAA
>CAJVQA010003128.1:0-20215 GCA_910591915.1 Cetraspora pellucida
TGCTTGCTAAATATATAAAGGAGTCCAGTGTAGAAGAACCACTTTGACCTTTATAAAAACCATTATTTATATAGTAGTCTCTTCTGCTTTCTCCAATAAGTTTTCTGTTTTTGTTGGTGTGAAATTTGGTACAAGTGATCATCAAGCCAGCCTGTTTTTGTTAATCTTAAGGTTTTTAATATTTAACCATATATTAGCATATCATAAGGCATGATATGTTTTAGGTTATATATTACTAAATTTTTAGTAATATGCTTTATATTACTTAAGTTTTGTATAGAAGTTTTAAGAACTTAGTTTAAAATTCTATAGTCTATATGTCTTTAATTTCTATCTTCTATTTCTCTAATATAGGATATGATATCTGCATTGCAATTTTCATTCATTAGTTTATATTCTAACAGGTTAGATTGAAATCTTTCTTTTTTAGCTAATTAGTATCTAGAATTAAGCTTTTATAATATTTGTTAGTATGTTGTTAATACTATGTTATGAATTTTATAGTAATGCTTGCTATTTTCTAATTAGATAACAAGTCTTGTTTGTTTGTTGTTGTTTGTTATTGCTACAGTTATCATATGTTTTGTTTTCTGTTTTTTCAGAATAATATCAATTTTCTAAAAATTTTACTTTTCTTGTCGAAAATATTGCTGTTTTTTGTTAATATCTTAGTACAGCTTTTTTTGTCTTCTAAACTTTGTTATATTATATATTTTCTTCTGATACAGCTTTTTTGTTAGTTGTCTAAAGAGTGTTTGTTAGTCTGTTTTGCTATTATTCTTGTAATTTGTTTTTTCTTGTTTTGGAATCGAAAATTGGCAGAGAGAGTTTAAAATTTTTTTTATAATCAAATTATTTGACTATATTAAAGATTCTTTTAATTTTGGTTAAATTAATTTTTTATTATAAATTATTTTTATATTTTTATTTTTTTTATTATTTTAGTTTTAATTATTATTAAAATATTTTTCTAACTAAATTTTTTTTATAAATTTTAATTAAAATTTATTTATATAATTTATTAATTATTTTTTTAAATAAGTGTTCTACAAGTTGGATTTAAAAATGTTAATACTATTTATATTAGAAAATATAAAAATATTAGTAGTCTTAGTTTTAAGAACTTATATATGTAATATTTCTATAACTAATTTTTTATAATACTACTATTATGTATAATGTTTGCACTTTATAATTGGAATTTTTTTTTTTTTTAGTATTAAGATGACCTCTTTGGTCTTTTAACTTTTATTAATCACTTATTAGTATTGTAGTTTAATGAACCACTACAGAAGAGCATACAATTGGTTACATATATAACTTTTCTATATTACCTATTTAAGAAGTTCACCTAAAGGTTTCTTACCAATTGCTATATTTAATACTCTTGCTTGGATGTTCCACTTTAAACCCTCTGAACCTGTAATCTGTATTAATATTACTGGATCATACCCAGATGCCCAGATCATCGTTTCAAGCTTAGGACTAATTTATCCTTAAGGTAAACCCTTCAGAGCCTTCTGTATTTATTTTTACAACTAACTTAGATATTGCTATAGCAGAACCAACACTTGTGGTTAGAGCTAACTATTAAATTGCTATGCCCTTATAGAGTTCACTTAGATCCTAGCATCTATTTCACAGCATAACTCCAGTACTTTAGTATACTTCTGCTTTTTTACCTACTTTTTTACCAAACTTCTAATCCATATAGCCTATATAGGACTACAATCAGTCTATCGATATATCAGGTTGGCCTAATATTTTTTTTTTTTAGTTCATTTTGGCAGTCTGATTGGTGGTATCTCCAAGACTTTCAACTTGGAGGTTTTTGCCTATTCAGCTACTACAACTGGGTACTACAACCTTGGTATCCATTTTTCCAAATTAGTCTTTACAATAGGGCCATTAAAAATTCAGCTACCTCTCTATTTGGGTTTTTTTAAATAGACTTCTTGTTATCTAATTTTAACAGATTTACATGACCACAAAGACTTATCTAATGTTTGCACTGCCTGATTTGTTAGTTTGCATTTCTCTGTATAATAACATACTTACACAGATGCCTCATAACTTATCAGTCATACTGGTGTAATCACCATTACAGGTATCCTAACCCAATTATTAGTAACAGTTGCTGTAATACAAATATTATATAGGAGATTATTCAAATTTTCGCTATCGATAGAATTTGAATACCCAACCTACTACTTAGGAGGTTAACAACCTGACCACTTCACTAGATTACCACATTCTTGTTGAATCTTTTTTTAAGAATTTCTTATTCTAAATTTATATTATATTTGAACTTTTTTACAAAATTTTATATTTAATTAATGATTCTAATAAATTATAGAGACAAAATTGTTTTTAGATTAACTTAAACTATTGATCTTGTTTGTAAAAGATTTGAAAGCTTATCTACTAAGCTATAAGACTTAACCCTTTTTTTAAAAATTTTAAATATATATTTTTTAAATCTTTTGCTAAAAGTTTTGTATAACATAAATTTTTAATAATACTGTTAAACTGATAGAAATTTATAAAACATCTTTATTGGAATAAGCAGATAAACTGGATGATAAGATATATAGAAAAACATATGACCAACCAGATTATCAGAACTATTAAAAAAAAAGAATACTAAGATATACTATACCAGGTCATCTAGATTAAAAATCTGAAGAATTCTGTCAGTTCTAAATTGCAATAAATAAAAAATGATAAAAAAGATATTAAGAAGATAGGTATTAGAGTTTAAGTAAACTTTATAAGAGTAAAAATAATGTAATATAGCAGTTAAAGTTTAGTTCTAATTGCAAGTGTTAGGTAACTATAACATATTACATAAAACTAAATTAACTATAAGTAGGATACAGAAAGCTCTAATAGTGATATATATTACATAAAATAAAATATAAAGTTTTAAGACTATAAGTAAGCATCTAGACCTTCTTACTAACATGTATATTGAAAATGATCTAGTGACACAGTAAGAATTGCAATACAGAAAGTTTAAATAAACAATGCCTCTAGTTAGATTGCAGGTATAATAGCTAATATAAAATTATTAGCAAATTACTTAAATTAGACACCAAAAATGTACATATGGCTAGTTGTATTCTTTAATGTAAAGATGACTTCTTTGAAGTCTTGGCTATGAGTATCTATATTCCAATTACTGAATAAAAAACTTCAACCCCAAAAGAGACTAGTTTAATATAAAAAAAACCTAAAAGGTTTGTTTTTTAATTATTAATAATTTAAAGAAAATCTTTTATTAAAGTTTAACAATTTTTTACTATATTCTTTAAGTTTAAAAAATCCAACTCATTTAAAACAATTATATGATTGATTAAAATAATATTTTTAAAAATTAAAGAAAATTTTATTAAACAAACCATTTTCTGCTTTTAAGTAAATTGTAAAAAAAATTTTTTTTTAGTTCTAATAGCATATAGTTAAATTATTAAAATTGGCTTGGGGTTAAAAGTATAAACATAACAGATATAATAGATATAAAGTGTATTTTAGTAGATATTATAGATTTAAATAGAGACCCCAAAGCTCAGTCGCAGCCGCCACAAAAATATAATAATGTCTTATTCTATCTTTATTCGAATTTGATGTCTTATATAAAAAGTAGATATTTCATTATAATTTGGCATATATTGAGCGCGTCATGTAAATAAAATAAAATACTACTAATACTATTTCAAATATTAAGATTGCATGATCAGTCTTTGTTAAATTCTGTTATTTTGTTTTTAACATTCGCCTGTCACTATTATTGTTATATCTTGATAAGCCAAGCCAGATCGTCCAATGATCCATGCAGCCTGACCAGCGACCGACCAAATCGACCTATCAATCGGGTTATAAGCCGGATAAGATACTTACGTACATACTAGATTGAACAAAATATGATCTGATCACCATTATATAGTCATTATAACGATACTAGGTCCCGAAGTTCCATGTTTGTATTAACGTTAACCGTTTAGGGTGAACTTGAAAACTTACTAGACTAATTTGAATAATATATCCATCACTCCAATAAGATAAAAGCCCGCTATGCTCACTATGTTATAACTCAATTAAGTAAATTTTAGTTTTAAAATGCAAAGTGTACAAGAATCATTTTTAGGTTTACGGATGGTAAAGTTATTTATAATTTTTTTTAATAGTTTTAAGTTACAATACAGCAATAAATAAATAAAGCTAAATATAATTATGATTTATACAAAAAAATTTCAATGCATAACCGCAGCGTTAGAGTTGGAGTTTCAACCTCGTAGCCTATCTTCAATATAAGTCACCAAATTAAATGTGATCTTAGTCGTTGAACAAGGTTATACTAACACTAGTTCTAAACATGGTGTTTCAAATAATGTATAAGTTTGTAATTGAATGAGGTTATAATAAAAAATACAATATCGATATGTACATATGTGCATACATAAATACTTATCAAAACTAATATAAATATTGTAAGAGTATCGCTTAAAATAATAAATCGAAAAAAGATTTTTCTACCTTCGCTGAGCCACATAAAACATTCAAATCAAGTAAATCGTACAACGTATCAACCGGCTACAACTACGAATATCAAAACGTAAAGATTTGGCGTTAGCATTAATTGTCAAGCTTTATCTACATCTATACGGTCATATAAGAAAGAGTACGTACTTGTTTTTCATATTTTACGAATCGTTTATATGAATACTAACTTGTATGCTCATGAATTTTATACCATTTTTTTTAGACATTTATTTTCTCTTGATTTCTAATGCACATACATCATGGAAGATATTCATGTCCGAGCTGCAAATATAATTGACGACCTTGGTCAATCAGTAATATTACCGGTACGCGGAATGACTTGTCATTCATGCGTCCACTCCATTACGAGTGCTTTAAAAATTGTTCAAGGCATTAATAGTGTGGTGGTCAGCCTTGAAAATGAGAATGCGACTGTGGAATATGACGAGGAGTTAGTTAAAGAACAAGATATAATACAAGTAATTGAAAATTGTGGATTTGAAGTTCCTATTATATCAAAAGTTAATTTAATATCGCCATTAGTCTCAGAATTTGCGCCATTTACTAATATTACCTTAAAGAATTCACCACATCAGGAGTCTTTTCCACTCAAAACAATAAAAAATCATACTTTCGATCCAGATAAAATACGTGTTTGTCAGATCAATGTACGTGGAATGACTTGCGCATCCTGTGTCAATAATATCGAAAAACATCTTCGCGGAGTTTCTGGAATTGAATCTATTAAAGTTTCCTTACTAGCCGAGCGAGCTGTAGTAGAATATAATACAGATGTTATAAATGATCACAAGATAGCCGAAATAATTAATAGTATTGGATTTGAAGCCTCTCCTATTCAACCAAAACGTGAAGACAGAATTGAAATTCAAATTTTTGGAATGAAAAATTCTTCAAACGTTGAAGAAATTAAACAAGAACTGTTCAAGGTTCCCGGAATATTTAATGTATCTATAGACTTTAATACCACAATTGGTGTGATTCAATTCGATAAGGAACAATTAGGCGTTCGAGATATTGTGGACAAAATTGAAAATATTGGTGATTCTGGCTTTAGTGTCTTGATCTATGACAATAGTCAAAAGACACAATTAGAATCATTGGCTCGTACAAGAGAGATCACTGAATGGCGAAGGGCATTTTACCAGTCTCTTGCCTTTGCTATTCCGGTATTTCTTGTTTCCATGGTTCTTCCAGGATTTGCTTGGGGTTCAGTCTTAGTTGATGTAATGCTACTTCCTGGAATTTACAGTGGTGACCTTATCAGTCTCATATTGACCATACCAGTACAATTTGGTGTCGGTAAACGATTTTACATTACTTCTTATAAAGCTCTTAAACATAAATCCGCAACCATGGATGTCTTGATAGTTTTAGGGACTACTTCAGCCTTTACTTTTTCATGTTTCGCAATGTTTTATGCGTTAATTTTTTATCCACATGATAGGCCGTCATCTGTATTTTTCGATACATCAACCATGTTGATCACATTTGTAACTTTCGGTCGATATTTGGAAAATATGGCCAAAGGGAAAACTTCTATTGCTTTATCAAAACTCATGTCACTTACACCTGCTGTAACAACCATCTTCATCAAAGATCCTAAAACTGCTGATATTATAGAAGAAAAAAAGATTCCTACAGAATTAGTACAAGTGGGAGATTTGGTTAAAATCGTGCCAGGTGACGTAAATAATATTCTAATCGTTTATTACATCCTTACATTACATTGATAATTCATTGTAAATATAATATTTTTAGGTGATAAAATTCCCGCAGATGGCACTGTTATTTCCGGTCAATCAACGGTAGATGAATCAATGGTCACTGGTGAAGCTGATCCGGTAACTAAACGACCGGGAGATTTGGTAATTGGTGGAACTGTTAATGAATTAGGTACTTTTGATATGGAGGTTACACGTGCAGGAAGTGATACTGCATTATCTCAAATAGTGAAGTTGGTAGAAGAAGCACAAACTTCGAAAGCACCAATTCAAGAATTTGCTGACACAGTCGCCGGATATTTTGTACCAGTTGTCATCTGTTTAGGAGGATTAACATTTGTCGGATGGATGGTTCTAACTAGAATAATGTATCCGCTTCCCGAAATCTTTGCTGATGAGAGTTATTTCATGGTTTGTTTAAAACTATGTATTTCTGTTATAGTGGTGGCATGTCCTTGTGCACTAGGTCTTAGTACACCTACGGCCGTAATGGTTGGTACAGGAGTAGGTGCACAAAATGGAATATTAATTAAAAGTGGTGGTGCACTTGAAACGGGTCATAAAGTTACAAAAGTTGTATTTGATAAAACCGGAACTTTGACAAAAGGCCAATTGGACGTTGTTCATTATGAATTAATGATCGAAAATTCAGAATTAACTAAGGAAATATTTTTTGAAATTATTGGAGCAGCTGAATCATCAAGCGAACATCCCCTCGGTCGTTCTATAACTAATCACGGGAAAAAAATTTTATGTATTGAAACATATGGTGCAAATGTTTCGGATTTTCAAAGTTTTTCGGGACTTGGTATAAAATGTACTGTCAGTCTTAAAACAGACCGTACTAATACGAAACAAAAGACTGATTCTACAATCACAGATATAAAAACTTATGATGTATTGATAGGAAATGAACGATTATTGACACAACATAATGGAATTATGCTCCCAGAATCAGCAGTCACACTCAAAGAAACACAAGAACGACTTGGACATACAACTGTTCTAGTAAGCATAGATAAAGAATTGGTAGGGTTAATATTCCTTTCGGATATAATTAAACCAGAATCTAAAATTGCAGTTGGCGCATTAAGACGAATGGGTATAGACGTTATAATGGTAACCGGTGACCAATTATTAACAGCTCAGACCATAGCTTCACAATGTGGAATAACTGAAGTTCACGCAGGAGTTTCACCAAAAGGTAAAACTCAAATAATACAATCAATAAAATGTGAAGGTCGAGGAAATATTGTGGCAATGGTTGGTGATGGAATAAATGATTCACCAGCTTTAGCGGCAGCAGATTTAGGAATTGCATTATGTTCTGGAACTGATATAGCAATCGAAGCAGCAGATATAGTGCTTATGCGACCAGACATGACAGATGTAGTTGCATCTATAGATTTATCACGAACTATATTTAAAAGGATACGGTTAAATTTTCTATGGGCATGTTTATATAATTTATTAGGAATTCCATTTGCCATGGGATTATTTCTACCATGGGGATATCATTTACACCCTATGATGGCAGGTTTCGCCATGGCTTGTTCAAGTGTTAGTGTAGTATGTTCTAGTTTACTGCTTAGATGGTGGACTAAGCCAATTTGGGTTGATGATGGAAAGGGAGGAGTAAGAAGGGTGAAAGATGATAGTGGATTAATTAATACGGTTATTGCAACTTTGAAAACTGGGCCTACTATGCCTCGTGGGGCAGCAACTGGTTACAGACGTTTGGCAGTTGAGGACGAAATGTAAAATATCAAAAACAAAAAATTTATATTTTTTTCTAACACTAGACTCTAATGTTCTTAATAAATATTAAATTTCTTAACAGTTTATGAATTTTTCCAGGTCATTAGAAATATAATTGTAAAAAAAAAAACAATTTTCTTATTTATTGAAGATTTTTTTATGAAATGTCAAAAGAAATTTAATAGTCTTGAATTAAGATTGTTCAGTTATCTATCTATAAAATCAACGAAATAATCATATTTCTCGTTTTTAATTTATTTTCTTTTTTTAACTCACTATAAGTATCTATTGTTTGAAAAAAAGCCTTTTCTATTGTAATTTTTTCTGTTATAATTACTAAGAAAATCTCGCAAATGATGCATCATAATTAAAAAATATATATTGTTATTATTAAAATAATAATTGAATTTCTTTCTAAAAAAAGAAAGACAAAGACTATATACAGTATATATGTTCCCACGAATCTATATAATAAAAAATTGTTCTTTGTAATCTAATTTCAGAAAAAAACCATTTTGATATGATTGTTGTTGAAATTTAATGTCTTTAAAGTTAAGTATGGTAAAGTTCATAGGTTCAGAACCGCTTTATCCGTAACACTTAAATCTTCAAAGATTTGTTATTTAGAACAGCATCGCTAATACTGAATAGTCGCCGACGACGTGTCCAGGTGGTTGGAATCGTCGTTGTTATAACCTTAATCTTTTTTTTTTTTTTTTTACTAACACACTCTTCTTTTTTCAGGTGTGATTCCGTCGTTGAAGTCGTCATCATCTCGTTATTTCTAGGGCATTTTATTACTCAGGCATGAATTTGTCGGTTTTATTGTAGTGTCATTATTTTAGAAGAGCTTAACGACTTAAATTATCAGGTTTAGCTTGAATCGTTAATCATTAAAGGATAAATATAATAGGAAAAATGAGGTGAGTAAGGTGATTTAAAATATGTGGGAAATAGATGATCGTTATGCGAGTAACCTTATTTATTGCTAGAGAATGCAGTTAACGATGGTAAGGTTTATGCAGTGAAAAATAGGAGTTGCTAATATGGGGTGCACGTTAATAGGTTTCTTAAAAGGTATTCTCTTTATTCGATTATCGATCTTGTTAAAAGGTTTATATTATTATTATTAACGAAAAGTCTTTTTATATAGATTTTACTAACGTTAAAGAAAAAATATATATTACGCACACATTAAATCATGTTTTTTAAGATAGTGTAGCATAACGGTCACCAAATATGTTCCATGATCTGCGATTTAATACTATTAATCACATTATCTTTTATATGACAATTTTATAAAAATTTTTTAAAGATTTTTTTTAAAAAAATAAAGTTTATCAAAATTAATTTAAATTCAAAATATTTAATAAATACTATCAAAATTTATAATAAGATCTAATATTACATATAACTATTAATACAATTTATAGCCAAAGAAATAAACTTTACAAGTAATAGATATGCTAATAACTATGAATCAGCTTACCAGTTATCAATCGGCTTTTAACAGTTTCTAAACCGGTTAACTTGACAGTATTATTAAATAATCGGGTTTTCAGAATTTTTTGCTTTTAAAGAATATTTCTACCAATGCTTTAAACAGTTAAACATTTTGGATCGCCTAATCATTACAATATTTAACTATCTTATATGAGCATTGAACTAAAATCTTTACTAATTTAATACGAATTCAACTTGCAAAACATGAAAGCTAAAAAAATAAAATAAATAAAATAAAAATAAAAAATAAATATGGTGACTATAATTTATCTCAATTGACTTGTATACATTCAATAACCAAATCCTAAATTACTATTATATTTGTTTTGTTACACCAATTCAATCTATCGTTATTCTGATAGTTTTATTTAAACAAACCATTATATCGTACTTATAATATGTAAATATATATTTCAAACTTCAAATTTATTTAATTTTTTTGTTATATATGACACAATTTCTTATTGTAAAATTATAAAATAAGCTTATATTTATATCCTTTTTCATGATTTTATAATTGGCACTAATGCTAATAATTTTTTTTTATAAAACTAACATCCACTAATGTCACAGCATGTATATAAAAATAAGATTCATAATTCAGAAATTAAATTTAATGTTAAAATATTTCCAACTAACCATTGATAAATCAGATCCACAGATCACCATGAAGTGTTTCATTATAACTACTAAAAATTATAATAAGCTTGTTAGAAGTTTTTAATTTAAACAATTAATAAAGAAACCTTGTACTTTAAATATTCAATTGATATTGTTAAATTACATACCTAGTACTGCTAAAAACCAATTGTGATTAGAAGTTGGACCAGACAATTCTAATAAAATATCAAACTTAGATTATTAATTACTAAGACATAATGAAGAATATATCGATTATTACATTCCATATTTGCCCAAGTATCTGATTTTGTATTATATAACAGTAACTATAAGATGTTAATAAATAAAACTAAAAGATTAATTATATTAAATGACTTACATTATTCATTGGCATATACAATAAAAATTAGTAGAATTGCCAACTATATATAAAATATTGTCATCAGATAAATTTATTGCATAATAACTTCACTGAGATGAAAATATATTTTGTTGCATTGTTTAAACCCTATATTAATCATTTACAGTATTAAAACTAAGCTTAAAAAGAAAACTAATTCATTAAAAACAATATTAAAAATGACTTAAAAACATTTATTAAAAATAAAAATTATAGTTATTATGTATTTGAAGAACTCTTTTTTCATTTATTGTAACAATTATTATTCCAGTATATCTAAATATGTTGTATATCCCAATTACTACTTTGTTCTTAAATTTTTTCTAACATTTCAATAGCTTTGTCTTCAGGAAAGATATCAAATTTAAGTAATTCTTCAAGAAGTATTTTTTCATTATTATTTGTAACTCTATGTTGGTGTTTAACATCTGTTTGTTCATATAATTTGTCAGTTGTATCATTACTATTTTTAATTTAATCATTTTGTAAAATATTATTTTTTTGTTGGCCTTCTTTTAATTCTTTTTTTAAAGGCACTAATTGTAAAATTAACTTGTGCATTACTACATTGCATTTTTTGTAACCTTTTGTGTTTCTTGGTTCAATTTTGTATACATCTTGTTGCAGAATTTCTTTGAGACAAGCTATTCCAAGGTCATAGCATGTAAATATATCAGAAAATTCTACTGGTGTCATTTCTGAAATATACATAAAAATTTCATAAGTTTTTGCATCTGGCAGAGTAAGTGCAATAAATAATTTGTTTGCAAATTCTATAAAACTTCTTTTCTTGATATTGTGGCTCTTTTTTTTATAAAAGTAATCATATCTCCTATAAATTCAAAAATTAATATTTCTAGCTATTCTCTTTCTGATTGTGCTAAACTAATTTTACATTTCAATTCCTTTACATCTATTATTTTTCTTCTAATATTTTGTTTCACAAACATAACACTAAGATGTTCTAATGCTTCATCAAAAGCAAAAAAATGTTCAGGCCAGGTTAAATTAACAGAGCAAACATATCAAAGTAATTTTTTTTTTTTTTTTTATAGTTAAAGTCCCTATTTTGAAAATGCAATATTTTATTCAAGTTTTGTTAGGAAACAGATGCCTTCAAGGGTTCTCTTACATTGGAGGTTACAACTAGCCACATGTGCACTTTTGGTGTCTAATTTAAATAGTCCACTTATACATTGCTATATAAATTCTACACTAGTTGCCATACCTGCAAGCCAACTAGAAGTCTTGCTTATTTAAACTCTCTGCATATGCAATCCTTCTTGTATCATGAGAACATCTCAAGGCTACACCCATTCAAGTTCTTAATGCTTATTTTTATCCTTAGGACTACTTTATCCTTGATAAGAAACTTACTAGAGTCTTTATATCTCACACATATAGACCTAGTTTTATGCAACACATTATAGTTACCTAATATTTGCAGTTATAGAAATTATCTGTTTAATCACTATGTTATACTATTTCTACTCTTATAAAGTTTACTAGAACCCCAGTACCTATCTTTCTGACATTTTCTTCATTGTTCCCTACTAGTTACAATTTAGAATCGTTGGTCTTATTTCAGACTACCAATTCAGATAACCCAGTATAGTATACTTATATATTCTTTTCCTTTGATAAATCTAGCAGCCTGGTTGGTTATGTGCTTCTCTACATATATTTAATATTTGGTTTTAATTTTTGGCTTCTATAAAGGTATTTCATAGGCTTCAACTGGTTCAATGATACTGTCAAAAGTTCATGCTACCTCTTTACTTGAAGATTTCTAAGTGGGTTTCTGTCACCTCAGTTCCTTAGTCTTCTATGCATAATGGTCTTATTGTGGATTTGTACTGAAGTCTTATGCAATACTAGTAAACATTCCTCTACATATATGTAATGTTATACTTCACATAGATGCCTAAGCTCCCAATGTCAGAGGGAGCCAACTTAGTGTACCTAGGTAACAACTATATGAGACCAACTGATTGACAAGAGACAGTTATCATAATATAGATATAATTTCCAAATTTCATCATAGGTGGGATTTGAACCTTAGACTTGCCACTTGGAGAATGACAACCCAATTACTACACTAGGAATGCCATCCTATTGAAGTAATTCTTTGAGATGTGGATCTTCATTAATATATAATAAAAAATGAGCTACTGAATTAGAATAATTAATTTTGTCAGCAACAAGAAAAAGAGAAGCAAATGCTGCAAGATTCTTTATTTGCATTTTATAATTTCCCTAACAAATATCAATTTTATGCCCAACCCAATAACTGATCTAACAAAAATAACAATAATAAACTCTAAGAGTATTATTCTTACTACTTTCTATATTATTCATTTTTATATTATTGCTATACAAATATTTACAAATTGTGATACTAATAGCAATCCAGATTAATTCTAAAACTTTACAAGTAGCTAAATAGTCTATAACACTTTTAAGCTTATCTAAAAATTGAACTCCAAGCTTTGAAGCCATATTGGCAATACTGTAACCTAAAAAAATATTTATTAATATAACACACATATTCTTTGAAATATGCTATTGACCTAATAAAAGTCTTGCATCTCTATTTTTTATCTTATATAAAATTAATTTACAAAAGATCACCTAATCGCAAACTATATTCAAACATCCAGTGTTGCATATTCCTACATCATCATAGAACAAATCACATGCTTTATACATGTTTTTATCACAGTTTAGATTTTCTTTAAGACTAAGTATTACAACTTTGAAAGATGGCACTTGACATCCAATTGGAACATTTTTAACAATTTTATTTAAAATGCTATTTACATCCCAATTCTTAGTATCTAACAGTAAAAAATTTTGAAATGTTGTTTCATAAACCTCAAGAAGATTATTTGTAAAAACTGAAGTTCCAAAAAGTAATTGATTGATTTCATGAGAATCATTAAGATTTACATGATTCTGGCAATGCAATTGTATAGGCATTGTGAATTGAAAAACCATATACAATGTAGCATGTACTGTTTTTCACATTGTATCATAAATATTTCCATATGCAAAAGTCCTTTCTACAAAGTCAATATTATTGATTACTAAAACATTCTATATATAATTACTACATAGCAACTTTGTTGAATTTTTTCTAGGACTCTCTCATGTTGTTGTGTGTGTAATACTACATTAGCTATACAAAGTATATTATATAAAGAATAAAATAATTTAGGTTTTCTGCATAAGAAGCTCATTATATAGGTTAACCATATATTAACTCCTAAAAATGCAATATTTAATATTATTGAAATAAGAAATACTAATATTCTTATTATGTGATCCTTATTAAATGCTTTTAATAGCAAGTTTTTTTGTTTTCTTTTTTTATTAGTATATTATATTTTTTTTGTTGTAAAGTTTCTATAAATTTATTAAAAAAATTTGCTATATATAATAGGAACCTATTTTGATATTCTGCTAAAGACTTTGAAATTTCAAATTTTACTTTTTTATTCTATACTTTATGTTGTGCCTTTTATGTTATGATTTTTAATACTCTTTCTAAATCTAAAGCTGTTTCAGGTGTAATATTATACTTTTGATCCATAATATTTGTTATGCTAATATGACTCAATCTTAAAACCATTTTAATAAACAAAAGACTAGGTAAATTTGTGATTGCTAAAAATAATTTTGTATCAAAAAACATTGACAGAACAGAAATTAAATATGTTAAAAGAGTTTTTTTTTGTTTTTATCATTAGTCTTTGCTATGCATAAAATCCAGTGATCTAATATTTGAAGTTCATCACTTGTATTATTTTTGTGAAAATCTTTACATTCAAATGCTAGATATCCATGACCTTGCTATTTATAAAAATGTTCTTCTTCTTTAACAAAGCATTCTGAACATATATATCTGGGTCAATATTCAGTTCCTTAATTATTTACAACATTCTCTGATTCTTTTTCATGAAATATAGGGCAAACCTTGAGTCCAATACAAGGTATCTGTACATTTTTTCCAAAAACATATCATGAATGTTGTATGCAAGTTCTATCTCTACTAAAAAAATATTTGTATTTGCTACAAAATAGACATTGTCAACAAAATATCCAACTTTTACTGATAGGTCTTGTCTGTTTAGTATATGGTTAATGAAGCTGATTTTGGTCAAATAAAAAATATGCTTGACAAACTTCCATTATTAATAATTGGTTTATTGCCTGAGTTTTCTTAAAAATCTCAAAATCTATTTTCTATGATTCAATGAGTTAAGAAAATGATCTTTGTGTTTTTTGTAAATAACTTTTGCAGCATCTAATGCTATCATCAATAAAGTCCAAAAGTGGGCAGACTGACAATCACTAACTAATATTACTAACAATAGTATCTTGAATAAGATACTTATTTTTATCATTCAACTCAAATTCTGAATCAAGTGCTGCTATGTTATTACTATTTATGTCAATATTGGTATCATTATTTTCTCTTAAAATATTAATATCCTCTTCTTCTTCTGCTTCTGCAAACTCATATGCTTTATTAAAGCTAATATTGTCAAAGGAAAGTGGCTTCAATTCTACATCAAAGTCAAGTATATCTGTCATAATACTTTCTGTCATAGCACCTTCTGACTCAATATTTAGACTTGTAGCTTTGATATTTTCATAATCCTCTAGAATATATTCAAAGTTATTAAGAACTGATATATCATTATTGTAAATATTAAATTACTTTATATTCATTTTTTTTTAAAAAAAGAAAAAATTTTTTTAATAAAATACATATGTTACTATGGCTATTGTTATATAAACTATTACTGACTACTATTGCTATTGTTAATATTAATTACTATATTAATATAAACTACCACTTAGACTACAAATAAAATTTACTATCACTATTGTAAAAAAAAATAAATCCTTTTTTTTTAAAAAAAAAGATGTACTTTTTTTCTAAAAAAAAAAAAGCAACTTTGACTTAAGATTTTTTTAGAATAAGAAACAATATAAACTATAATATAATATAGTTTGCAAAAGAAAGATATAAAATACTTTTTTATTTAATAAAATATAATAACATGTCTTATATTATAAAGATACTAATATAAAAACAAAGTTTGCTTTTACAGTTATTTTCTATAGAAATTGAATGAAAAATTGAGTGCAGATCCTCTATTTAATATACTTGTCTGCAAATTAAGAGACAAATTTAAAATTATCATTATTGAATTTATTTCTTAGGAGTCTGATTCAAGTGGATTGAACTGATAAACCTAAACTATATCTCTGATAAATAAATTCAGTTCAAAATATAAACTACTTTAAATTAAGTTTCTTTTAAAGCTATAAGTATTATAATATAAAAAATAGAAACAGTGATAAAAAAAGAAAAAATTCTAATTAGCTTAACAAGAAATAGTAAAGTACCTTGTTTTATAATGATGTTAACATAGAAGTAAAAATTGCTTTTTGTAATAATTTTCTAATGTCAATTATAAAAAATTAAATATATAAACTGATGTTGATCTCTTAATTAATACACTTGCTTATAAATTAAGTGACATATTTGTTGATTGATAATAAAAATAATTACATTAATATTATTATGCAAAATGTATTACTAATAAAAAGTGTATGACCATTACTAATACTAAGAATCAGAAACTGATATAACAATAAGTCTGAAGTATAAATAAATAAATCTGTTTGTTGTTCAAAAATAGTTTTGCAATCATACATCACACATGCAGACAGACAAAAAATTTTCAAATTATAATATTGGTATGTTTGATTAAGATAATTATACTAATGCATCAAAAAATAAGTTTTCATAACTTTGTATCACTTAATAAATCAATATTGATATGGGTTCAATATGATCTTCTGTGCTAATACAAAGGATTTATATATTTATGCATCTAGCTAATCATTAATGCAGAAGCGAACAGACAGACAATAACATATGACATTGTTAATTACTAAGAGTCATAAAAACATAGTGTTCTCCATTTTGCTCCAGACAAATCATCTTATTTAGATTTTTATATTCATGTTGGTAGTAATATGTATTCATAAGAGATTATATTAAAGTTGACATTAGAGTTGTGTTACAAAAATTACAACCTTGCATTACTTGTAATTTTATATAAGTTTCAGTAAATCAAATTTTATGTAAGTTTGATTATATGATATAAAGTATCAGAATTATATAAATTTGGCTTAGTTTTATTTATTAGATTTATTTTAATATTATTATATTTAAATATAAATCAGATAATAAATTGCTAACTGTATGTTTATTTAAATCAATTCAATTATATTATTTGAAGATTTTGCAAATATATTAAATTTGTTTTGCAACTACTTTTGTTCTGTAAAAAATTAGACAGTTAGCAAAGTAAGCAAAAAATTCTAAATGATGAACAAAATAAAGAACAAAGAAGATTGAATAATACAGTAGCAATAAAAAACAATGATTTTGGAAAATATAATAAAAATCAAAAAAAAAAATTTTTTTTTAAATAACAATTGAGTAAGCAAATTTATTATACTTATTAACATCTAACATATTAAGAAGATTGTTAGAAAAATTATAAGATTATCTTCTTTTAGCATATTATTATTTGAATTATTTAGTTTTTGATTATCTAAATTATTAATATTAATATTATAAGTTTCATTATTTTGTAAATCTATAATTAAAATAGGTCTTGTTAATTAATAAAGAATTTGAGTATTTCAATATATATAAACAAGTTTTTCTGCTTTTTTAGAAAGCAGTCTGTTATATAATTTGAAATAAATAAACCTATAAGCAGACCAATTGCACTTACTAGATATTAAAGCTACTAGAATAGATAAAATTTTTTGTATAACTTAACCTAAAATTGGATACTGTATGTTTATTAAGTTCTACCAATTAAGCAGTTTTAAGGTAAAATTATTTCATAAATAAGTTTTTGCAAAACCCTCTGATTTTCTAAAATATTTAGCTAATTTATTTAATACTTGATCTTTATTATCATTATTAATATTACCAATTTGAATTACTTTCTTATTAATAATATCTTCTCATATTCAAAATCAAGATCTTTATCTCAATATTATAGATCAAGTATATATGCAACAACAACTATAAGATTATATAAAATATTATGCCATCTAGATCTAGCATTTTTAAATTCTTGTAAATTTTTATATATCAAAGAAAGATATAGCTCATTATTTTCTAAACAGTGTATAAAATTAATGAAAGGTTTTAAAAAATTCTATAACTTTTTAAAATTAACCAAAATTTATAATTCAAAATTGTATCTTTAATATTATTATTATTTTAATATTTTCTTTAGTTAATACTGCATATATTGCAGATCAAACTTAAAAATATGATCAAAACACTCAAAAACTGATGTTCATCTTGTATCAACAATTATAACAAGTACAATTTTGGTATTATAAATTTCCTTTTGCAGACAATATAGAACAGCCAATGAAATCAGATAGTTATAAAAAAACAAAACTAATTTTTTAGTTTTTTTAAAACATTTGCAGCTCATTTATTTTTGAGAATGTCTTTAACTCAAAAATTGATGCCATGTATCTAATATCCAATAAAAACTTTATCTAAATATTTAGCTTTTAAAATGTTTCAAGATGCCTTTATATTTTTTGCATTATCTGTAATAATACTAACATATTTGTTAATTTTAATTTCTTATATCACTTTATCAATTCTATTAGCAATGTTTTTAGCTATATAATATTTTTTATATATGTAAATTGATTTATAGAAAATTAGTACAGATGTAGTAATCATATAATTTATTACAGATAATTCGTTAATATTTGTCCAACTATTACTAACTAAACAATAATAAGGTGATTTATTAAGAACATTTTGAATAACTACTTGTAAATTAGCATGTTCTTTATTAAAAAGAGAACAAAAAAGAGTAAAAGTAATGAGATATTAAAAGTAGGACAAGCTTTTTTAAGAAAGATGCAGAAATCAGAATTTTTGATTATATTAAATAGAATTTCTAAAGTAAAAAAGGCACAGACAAGTAAAGATCCTAATTTACTCTAATTATAATTTGATATTGATTGTTTTTATTTATTATTAACATTTAAAGTTTTAGTTATTGTTGAGTTTCACAAAGGATATATATCTAAATGCTTCTATAATCTTGTTGCATTTTTTGCTGCTTTTTTATCACATGCTTTGCATTTGCAATATTTTTTTTTCTTTTCATCTATCAGCATAGTATATTGATTTTACATTTCAATTTTCTTTTTTTAACTATTTTTAGTTATTATTATAAAATTTTTTATTTCAATTTTATTTTATTTTATATTATATAAATGAATAATTACATATTCGATATTGTGTGATCAAAATTATAACAAAATTTAATAATTAGCAAATAAAAAATTTAGTAAACTTTATATATTATATTAAAATTACATTTTTATGTAAATTCGATTTACTAAATCTTATAAAAAATTACACAAAATTATGTAAAAATACAGTAATTTTATAACTCTAGTTAATATATATAAGAGAATTTTAATTTTAATATATAGACATTAATTTTATTGTTTAGATTAATATATATTGTTACAAATTTGGCTAATGCTAACATTTATATGACATGTAATAAGAAAATTTTGTTGTTATATATAGAGTTTATTTATATTAGAATTAGAGTTTAAATTATATTAAAAGTTATATTAAGGTTAAAGGTTAGTAAGCTATATAATAATATTACAAAAAAAAACTTTATCAAAAATGGAGTATGAAATATGTAGTGTATAGTTTACAAACAAGTTAATATACATATGTGATTCTTAGCATATGATTGGATAATCTGTCATCATAACTTTGTATAGCATTTTGAACAATATTTTAAAAGATAGATATTAGGAACAAATGGCTTTGTATGCAAAATCTTAGAATTGATTAGTTCACATAACTTATTTATTAATTAATATTTTTTAAAAAAATATAAATAAACATATACATCTGTAAAATCAAAGATGCTATAATAAAAAATAGTAAAAATAAGTTTTTTAAACATAAAAATTAGCATCCTAATATAAATTTAAAGGCCTCAATGCTAAATATTTGGTAATTTTATTTTTTTTTATCAAATTTTTTATTGGGTTGATAAAATGATAATCATTAATTATCAAAAACTTAATTAAAAGAATTTGTCAATTATTTCTAAATACAGATATGTTTTGTAGATTTTTAATATTTTTTGCAGGGCCTTAGAATTTTAAGTCAGATTTATCAGACTGAGTAATAACTTTATTAATAGGTTTTTAAACTCAGTCACTGAAATTCAAACCAATATTTAGATTGCAAATACTATTATCTTCTTTTATAAAGAGTCATTTTCTTATATCAGGAATAGATTGTAATGAAGAATATAGTTTCCAGTAACTAAAATAATGTTTGTATAGATTTCTTCTATTTCTGGTTTCATGCAACAACTTTGTGCAACTACTTATTTGCTAATATATAAAAGGTTATTTCTTTACAAATTTTTGATTTTTTAAAATTAATATTTGTTTTGAATTTTCTAATCATGATTTATTGTTGGCTAATTATTATATAAACTTTAATATTAATTTTTTTAAAGTTCTTTATCTTAGG
>CAJVQA010003129.1:0-20213 GCA_910591915.1 Cetraspora pellucida
TAGTAGTGTTGGTAGCTCATCTAATAGAAATTTGATTTTGAAGCTTTTTAATTGTGAGTATTTGGGATGGGTGGTGCGTGTATTGGATTTGTTGTTGTAGTTAAGAAATTTATGTGTTGAGTCCCAATTGGTGTCTTCTCGGATATCATCAATATTATTTTTTTGTAATATTAAATTAATAGTTTTGAAATAATAGACTATCTCTGATAAACTGATCTAAATTAAACTTACTTATTAAATTTACATACTTTTTTTAATTTAAATTCATTTAATCATTACATAATTATTACACAATTTTGAATTTTAATTAATGATAAACTTATTAATTTAGAATATTTTAAGATATAAATAATTTGTTAATTAATACTTTGTTTTATTTAGCTTTAAATCTTAGAACTAATTTTAAAGAAATAATTGTTATATTATTATTAACAACAATTATTATATTATTATTAACTATAATAGATTATTAATCAAAAAACATTAAATAAGTATAGTTAAGTAAAACTTTATTATTGGTTTTTTTCACTTGAGCAGTCTTGTTAGTTCATCTTTATTATAATTTTTTGTATACATATAGACAAAATTTTATATAATTTTTTGGCCCAACATTCTGTAAATACTTCTATGAGTCCTATAAGTGATTTATCTGCACTGACGATCTAACTTTATAAGAATTTAAGTATGCCAAGAGCTGCATCTGACCACCACTTTACAATAGGATGTTGCCAATCTGATAATATCTTTTCATAGACAAGTGAACAAAAACAAAAAAAACTTATATAGAAAAAATACAGAGGTGTAGAGAAAGATGATAAAAAATACAACACAAGAAATAAAAAATAGAAAAAGAAAAAGAAAAAAAATATATGTGACTCTTACTATATGACTATTAGATAGTTACAATTATAAGCCTGTCATGTTTTTAAAAATTATAAACTATACTAAATAGAATTAATTCTACTATTTTTCTATTTATTTAGAATATTTAACAAAAAACTATATAGAATAAAACTTCAATTTGAATATAAAGAATTATCATAGGTTACTAGTTAGTTTAGAAGCAGTATTTTATAGGAGTTTATCAGTTTGATGAATGTATATGAGTTATGTTTGTATTGCTGTATTGTTTATAAAATCTGATTAGAAAGTAAACATTGCTAACTGTTTTGGTGTTTTATATATTAATATTTTCGAGAGAATAAACTGAATTACTTACTTTTTATAAAAATTTTCTTAAAAAAAAGAGAAGTTGTAAGATGAACCAAACTATAGCTTTTGTAAATGTTTAACCCTTCTGGGAGTTCCTTGTAGGTTTTACAGTTGTATAAAAATAATATATCCAACTTTGTTGTTTATTTTATAAGAGACTTTTGGCTTTTACTAACCACTTTTTCTATGATTTTAGAGCTCTTTTAAACCATCATCACAAAGTAATAGCTTCTTTTTTAACTCTATTTTAATGTCTACTATGTATACTTAATGCTTCAAAAAAGTTTTCATAAAGTTTAATATATTAACCATATCATTTTTCTGTAGTTTAGCATTTTGGAATGTTTGGTTCAGATGATTGTCAGGAAGAGTTGTTTTATTAAAAAAAAATTTATTATTAAATATTTAATTATATTTTATATTAGTTAGTTATTTATAATAAAAAATTTTTTTTTAATATTAATGTAAGTATATGCAATTTAAAATTTTATTAATAGTTTATATTAGCTAGCATTTGTTACTATAACATTTACAAGAACAATTATAGAAAGAGTATACAACTAGCTACTTGTACAACTTTAGCTATTGTTTAATTTAAGTAGTTCACTTAAAAGTTTTATACTAGTTGCCATATCTAGAACTCACTTGTAAATTCTTTATTTAAATATTTTAAATTTTATATTTACTTTCTTTACTAATAACTTTGATAACTTAGTGAAGATATATTATAGTTACTAAGTTATATTTAACTTTATATTAAATCCATCAGAGCCTTCTGTATTCTATATTTACAGCTAACCTAGTATCACTTTGGCCTAAACAATTATCTGCTGTTAGGATTAATTATTAAACTTGTAAATTCATTCAAAATTCCAATATCAATTTTTAAATATCTTCTTTATTATTCTCTACTAACTGTTATTCAAAACTAATAGAACTTTTTAGACTTCTAATTTAGTTAATTTGATATAGTGTAGCTTAGTTTCTTTTTCTCTAGCAATTTCAGTAACCTGATTAGTCATATATTTCTTTATATATCTTGTTATTCAGTTTATCTGCCTATTTTTTTAAAGATGTTTTATAAGGTTTTATTAGTTTAACAGTATTATAAAAAGTTTTGTACTACTTCCTTATTCAGAATTTCCAAGTAGGTTTTTAGCTCTTTGGTTTTTTTGCTTTTTGCATCTGGTGGTCTTATTATAAATTTGTACCAATGTCTTATATAACATTATTTATTAAAATTTTTTATGTATATATAATGTTACACTTTGCATAAATGCTCTAAGTTTCTATTTGAGATAATGCAACTGAAGGTTGCAAATATATTAATTCAACTGATCAATAAAGACAGTTATTATAACAAGTATAATTTTCAAAATTTGTCATCTGTGAGATTTGAACTCTAGATCTGCTACTTGAAAGTTGACAACCTGTTAGTTCACTAAATCAAAAACTTCTATTTATAAAAAATTTATTATTATAATAAATTTATTATAGATAATTAACTGTATACAAAATATAATCAAACATCTAATTACAATTTTTTTCTTATTTTTTTTATCAATTTTCTTATTTTTTTACTAATTTTTTTATTTTTTAGTTTTATTAGTTTTTACAATTTTAGTATTTTAGTATTTTAATTTTTTGATAAAACCTTTAGATTTTGTCTAACAATATTAACTATAGGTTATTTTTGATTTGATCTAAAGATAGTAACACTTTTGTTAATAAATTAAAAGTTTTATAACTATTTATTAATATTATTAATTCTAATTCTAATCTATAAATAAATAAAATATTAAGTGCTAATTTGAGAATTATTAGACTAAAATATTCTCAAATATATTAATTAATTAATATTATAGTACTTAAGTATTATAATAATATTTATAAAATTGAATATTAAAGTATATATTTTTTATTTTTTTATAATTTTTATTCAATTAGTTGTTAAATTTTTAGCTTTAGTTATATTAGTTTTTCTTTTTAATAAATTTATTAATTTATACTTATTCTTATAAATTTTAAAACATTTAATAAAAAAATTATCTAATTAATTGTTTAAACTTAATAATTTATATATTATATAGTGTTAAGTTAATTAGATATTTAACTAAACAAATAATAATTAAATTTATTTTAGTTAAAAATAATTAATTTTTTTTGTAATTATCTAAAAGTAAATAACTTTTATACAAATGTATCAACATTTTTAACTAATAAAATTATAACTTTAAATTTTTTTTGTCTTTACAAGCAAATACAGATATTTAATTCAAACTTAACAAAATCTTTAATTACAGAGCAATAAATAAAAAGCAATAGAAAATCTTTTTTAATTAAGTTTTTCTTAAACTTACTATAAACAAAACTCCTTTTTTTACTTAAACCTCCAAATTTCTCAAAACTATCTAATATAAAATTCAAACTAATATTAGTTATTTAGTTATTAAATATATTTCTAACAAAAAAATTATAATCTGTAACTTTTAATATTTATTCTCTGCCAAATATATTTTATTTTACCAAAATCTCAAAAAACTAAATAGTATTACTAGACAAGTAAAAGCTTCTCTAACTAATATAATATTAATATCTATACATCTTAATTCTATTATTTCTTATCTTAATTTAACTTACCAACTTAATATTTATTTTATATTCAATTTTTATAAACTTATACCAAGCTAATTACCAATACTAATACTAAATAGCAAGCTTTTTTTTTAATATTAAAAGTAAGGCTATGTCTTTATTTTTATTAAAATTTAATTAAACTTTTTATAAGTAAAATATATAAAAAAAATTTATATTTGAATTTTATATTAAGATTAGAAGTTCAAACAAGTTATTTGCAACCTAAACCTATCAAAGTAGCTAAGGCTTATCTAAATTTCAAAATTTGTAATTTTAATAAGAGGATTTATTTGATATTTGATTTATTTGAATACTATGTTTCAATTTTATGACTAGCAATTGAGTGTAATACATGTTAAGTCAAAGTATTTTAAGAAGTATGAAATGCTTTTTTTGCTTTCAATAAGGTTTTTGGTTATCAGTAACTACTGTTTTTATTTATAGTTACATAACTTGTTTAAAGTAAGTATATAACTAATTACATATACAGCTTTTGACTATTTATTTAAGTAGTCTATTTACAGATTTTATACTAGTTGTCATATTAGTAATTTGCTAGAAGATTATCTAATTAAGCACTATGATTCTTATATTATACTAAACAGATAGTGCATTAAGTTTTTATACATCTAAGTGCTGTTTAATATAACACTAACCTTTCTTTCTGTATATCTGTTAAGCCATTATGCATTTTAGAGTATATTATCTAATTGTAAATTTTCAAGAAGTTCTCTTACTAACAACTATCCATATTTAGTTTTTGTTAACAGAGCTTACTTTTGCAGAGTTTATTCAGACCTTAGTATCAACTTCACAATATATTCTTAATACTTATAGTATATTTCTGCTTTTATCATTAAACTTTTAATACAAATAGTCTGAAAGAACTATAATCTGTTTTTAGTATATCAAAGATATAATATTTGGTATTATTTTTCTTGATTTTGAAACTTTTAATAGACTGGTTAATAGTACCTTTTACTTAAAGTTCTTGTTCATCTGATTTCTTTATATTGATATCTATTTTCTAAATTTAGTTTTTATAGTAATACTGTTAATAATCTATATTAGCTTTTTATTTAGGTTTTTTTTAATAGACTCTGACTTCTCGGTTTTACAAATTTATACAGTTACAAGAACTTATCTTAAGTTTGCACTACCTATTTTCAGTTTGCATGTTTTGTAGAACTAGTTACATTAATGCCCTATAACTTGCCAGTTATGTTGATGTGATTATTGTTACAGATATCTTATCTTAACTGATCAACAAAGCATCATTACTGCTTATTTATTATATAAATAAGTATTCAAATTTTTATTGCCAGTATGTTTTGAACTTACAATCTACTACTTGAGAATTGACAACTTATTTACTTCACTAAGTCACCATACTTCTAAGTATGAAATATTAAAATTAATTGAGATTGTTTACTAGAATAAGGTTTATAAATGCAATATGATATCTATATTCAGATATAAATTTATTGGCTTAAATAAAATATTAATTTAATAAAGAATATAATAACAATTTTAATAAAAAAAATAATATCTTTAATTGAATTAATTAGATTATAAGAGATTAAGCCAGATAGTACTAATAACAATAAAAGAAGATTAGATATATTATAATTTTGCATACAGTTAAGGTTTTTGATTTGGTTGTGTAGATTAGATGCAGCTCTTAATAATGTATTAGACTAGATATATTAAGAATATATATAAGTAAGTTATTAATAAAGCTGTTAAGAAGATGTGAGAATAAGCAGATAGTTCAATGAAGTAAAGTACTGGTTTGGTTGCATTGGTGACAATTGGATAATTAGACTTAATAGTTGTGTGAAGTTAAAAGGTCTTTTATAAGAATTTTTATATAAAAGTAGTTAGTTATTTTTTAACTATTGTTAATATAAAGCTAAATAGTTTTTTAGTTAATTTGAATTTCAATTCGAAACTATTTTGAAAATCATGTTAACATGATTATAGTGCATAAAAATATATGCATAATAAATTATATGAATGTAGTAATAAATAGGTAGTTTAATAGAATAGTTGTCTAGTTAAAGTGTATAATTAGAATTATAGTTGTTTTGTAAATAATAAGTATAAAAGATTAAAGTAATTGAAACAAGGTTATTAGCAAGTTTATAAAATTATTGTGCTAGTATGTAGCAACTTTGTAAAAATTAAGTTATAAATTATATAAATTTGTAAAGTTAATTAAAGTGTATCAAAGTAAATGATATAGAGTATAAATAAATGATAGTTTAAATAATGTTAAGCTAATGCTATTGTATTTGAATATAGCAAATTGTGAATTAGTATAAATGTGTACTGTACAGTTTCTATATGCATTAATAATAACAGAAAAAATTGCAATAATTTCTGCTTTAAAGATACATGGCCAAAGCTTAGTTTGTGCTTAATTGATAGTCCGCCAGTTATTTGGACAAAATTGTGACACAGATCATATATGTATAAGGCTTGAATTGAAAATTTTAGGCCATATGCAAAAGCTTAAATTTTAATACAATTTTAACAAACAAATAGTGTAAGCGATAGAACAATACTACATGGTTTTGGGGTTAAAACCATTTTGAATAAAAGTTTTTCATTAAAAACTTTACTTTGGACGCACGTGGCATTTACTATGATAAGTATAGTTAGGTTAATTTGAATTTATAGACATATTAACTATAATTTCAAACTGATTCTTTTAAAAAGTAGGTTATTTATAATAACAGCAGAGACCGTTGCATGTAACTATCAAATCTTTATCAGAATCTTCAAAAAAGAAAAAAACTGCATTAAAAAATATTTAAAATCTATTAAAAGATAGAGATTCTATGATTTAACATATATATGATATGTAATCTTTCAACACTTTTTTTTTAAAAATAGAATTTTTAGGCTAATAAAGCCAAACAGATCTTATACTCAAGCTTTCAAGAATCTAATCTTTACGAAAATCTGGGTACTTATTACTTTCAGTTAAGACTATTAAGCTTTCAAAAATCTAATCATTATGAAAATCAGGATATTTATTACTTTCAGTTAAGCATGATTAAGAAGTATATATGTTTTATTTATTTTGCTATTTTAAGCTAACTATTTTTTGTTTTTATTTAAAAGCACAAGTGTATTTTGTTTAAATGTGTGAGCATATGAACTTAACCAGTTTTGTATTGTGGAGACTTGGGGAATATCCTCTTCTTCTATATCTCCAGTTTCTGCGTATTTTAAGAGTTCATCATGCATAGCTTGTGCATTTATTCTATCTTGAATTCTTTTATTTCCACTTATGAAAAAATGCTCTAACCTAGATTTTATACTTTTCTTAATTCAAGTACCACTACCTCTATTACCTAGTTTTTGGTTACTTTTTAATGCCCAGCCTTTGCATAATAGGAATCTGACATCTATCATACTGAAATAAATCAATTAGTGGATGAAGCAGTTATAATACTGATTAGATTTTCAACTGATATATGGGATCTTTGCTAGGAAAATGACCTTCCAAGGCTATGTGGATTTTATAAATAAAATTTAAACTTGCTAGCGATCCAGTAATCCAATTTGAATAACCTTTTTTTTTATTTTATAAAGCCTAATGAATTTATGAAATAAAAAAAAAGTTATTCAAATTGGATTACTGGATCGCTAGCAAATTTAAATTTTATTCATAAATCCACATAACCTCGGAAGGTTATTTTCCTAACAAAGATCCCATATTACCAATATTGATCTTTTACCCAATATTTTACTGATATTTATCTAATATTCTACAGTTATTCAGAGGTAAAACGGCACTAATCCATAAATGATATATATATAGAAGATACTTTTTTTTTTTTTTTTATTCCGAAAAGTATATTTATCAATGATTACAAAATTACTCATCTTTGTAGTATGCTGAAAATTTCAAAGATTTTGCAAGAATTATTATTGTTTAAGTATACTAAAAAAACTTTTCTTTATATTTTAGAGCTTAATTATCTTAGGCATGTCAATAGGTTTTACCTTTTTGTACATATGTTTTGCTGACAATTCGCAAAGGGGACTATTCGCATTAGAAGCCAGAATAATCAGATTTCATTTTTCTTTTTAATGTACAGTATGTATATAAGTGTAACAATATGCTTGTCTTTTTTTGATTCTAATTGCATCTGACAATTTCATATTACCTATTTATTGGCTAGAGCTAAAGGGTTAACATCTGGATATTGGATCCAAATATTTAATTTTTAATAAAAAAATATCGAATTTTTATTGAAATTTAAGTTTGTTATCCTTATTGATTGAAACTGTATAGTATGTTGGTTGAAAACTGAAATTATTTTCACTGGTGAAATACTTTTGATCAATATTATATATTTCTTTAACATACTTCTTATGTTCGTTCTTTTCAACTCCATTATTAAGAATCTGCAGAGAAGGATAACACTGATGACTGTTTTGCACTTGGCAATTGTCATGAAGATAGAATTGGAGTTAAAAGGATAAATATAAGGCATTCATTTATTATCAAAATCCACGAAGATGGGCAATGCTGGTGAAACAAGTAATGTTATAGAAATAAATAGATACTTTATGTTCATCCTTTTCAACATCAATTTTATGACAATAACAATATCCAACATTAGATGTTCCATCTTATGTTCATCCTTTTCAACACCTATTCTATGGTAATAATTTATATTTTCCATCAGCGTTACCCATCCTATGTTCATTCTTTTCAACACAAATTCTATGAAGATAACAATAACCAACATTATATTTTTCATCAGTATCATCTATCCTATATTTACTCTTTTTAACACTATTTCTATAGTGATAACAATATCGAACATTAGATGTTCTATAAGTGCCACCCATCTTATGTTCATTCTTTTCAACACTAATTCATTGGCAATAATAATGTCCAACATTAGAGAATCAGCCAGGGTGGACCTCTGAAGTTTAGGTTATATGATATATGCCATTGCAGTAGAATCTAGTATTTTAGTTATCTACAATTGGTTTTGGCAATAATGCTGCGATGCTTATATCATGTGACCTGAACTTTGAAAGGTCCATCCTAACTGATTCAACATTATATAGGCTGCCATCAATAGAAATCAAGCAGATCAATATTGTAAAAAAAAAGCCTTAACTTTCACAGTTCATATCTCAATAAATTTTGAAAAAATCTTAATAATTTAATTGTCAAAAGAAAGCTTAGATTTTAAGTTTTTTTTTTGACAATTAAATTATTAAGATTGCTTCAAATTTATCGAGATATAAACTGTAAAAGTTGAGTATTGATTTTTTTTTTAAATGTTAATCTGCTTAATTTCTATTGACGACAGCCATCATCCTATGTTCATCCTTTTCAATACCATTTCCATAGTGACAGCATTAGATGTTTCATCAGTGTTATCCATTATCCTATGCTTACTTTTTTCAACACTAATTTCATGTAAACAGTATTATATATTCCATTAGCGTCACCATAGTGCCATTTACCTAGTATTTATTTATTTATTATTGATTTTAGAATTTATTTTTCTTTTTATAAAATTCTAACAGATAATTTACAACTTTTATATCAAGAAATATAAACAACTACTTTATGCAATCTTATTTGAACAACTAGATATGTACAGTTTTAAAATGTATTATAATTGTTATTGTAATATGCTAACAGTAATAATTGGTGTGAGAATAAATTTATGCTTATGCTACCTATGCCCTGATAATTTAATACATTGAGAATGAATAAAAAAGCAATTTTAAAGAATTTTGCGCAACTCTATAAACACATGTTTTATAAATGCATAGGCTATGTAAAACCCCTGTAAATATATAGTATCGGTCCCAGTTTATAAGAACTTTATATATTTTCTCTCTATACTTCTCTAAATGCATATTATAAACTTTTTTACTATCATCCCAAGGGTAGTGCATTTAGAGTTTTGATTGTATTTCCTAGTACTTTGAATGTTTAACATGTAAGTAAATGAATAGAAAAGTAATAATTATACTGTACTCTGACTTATTATTTATTTAGTATAATACATAAGAGAAAGAACAAAATTTACTAGCGTATCTATTGTATAATAATATAAATAGTTTTTTTTAAGAATAAAATTTATAATTTAATGAAAAATATCTTTAAAAAATTCTTTGACCAATTTTTTAAACACCTTATAATATAAAAATCTACATATTTCAAAATTAGATTTTTAATTAGTAAAATTGTGTTATATTTTAATTAGTAATTGTAGATCATTTTGTTCAGATGACTGGCGGATCATCAATTAAAAGATATAAATAATGTTATTATTTTGTACTAAGGCTCATCCAATATCTATTAAGCATTAAAATGTGCCAGCCTGTATAACAATTTATTAGTATAAAAATTTAGTTGGCAATTAATTATAAAGTATTAGTAAGGCAGTCAATATTAAAAAAAGATAGTATAAATATAACTAATATATAAATATTAGCAGAGTTAGAAGGTTGAGTAAGATTTTGAATAGCAATAAAGTAAAGCAAGTTAAGATAGTTTATAGTTGCTAGATTAATAAAAATAAATATTATATATTTGTAAGCAATAAGATTAAAATTAAAACTGCAGCTAGTGCATAGTTTAGTTGTAATTGGAAATATTAGATATAGGTATATAGTATTAAGCTTAATATTGTTATGCTAGTATGTAATAAGTACTTGGCCAGAAAAAGTTGATTGTTTTTGGGCTTTGTCTATAATAATTTGGTTATTAAGTATATTAATAAGCTATGATTTAGAATGTTTTAAAAAGTTTTCTATAGTATAGCTAAAATAATTAGTTTCTAAATAGTTGTAATAGTTGTAAAAAGTTTAATAATAAGAGTAATTTGTTGTAATGTCTTTAAAAATTATAAACTATAATAGTCTTTTGCTTTTAGATATTTTAGAAATTTTTAATAAAATGTGTTTTTATTCAAAAAGATATAAATTGTTATATGTAGTAAGTTGGTTAAAAAAAAGAATATAATGTTAACAAAGCTGTTTTTTAAAACTTGTATATTTAAAATATGAAGTTAATATTGATTTTAAAGTAATATTTTTAGTATTAACTATATATTAAATATTGTATATTTGATTAGAAGTGATAAATAATCCTAAATGTGAAAAGAGCTAAATAATTTTAAAGCTAGTTGTTTGTTTATTTAGTTTATTAATTAAAGAATTAGAATAATATAGTATATTTGCAAAAGACCAGAAATTGGTTTGTAATTGTTAAAGCCTAATAGAAGAACTAGTACTATGGAGTTTAGAGTTATTAAGATATTTAATAAAATTAGAGATATAATATTTTAGCTGTATGTCTTAAATATTGCAAAGGTTATAAAGCTAAAAGTAAACAAAGATTATTATAGAAATTGTATAGCTAAGTTTAGCTTTTTGCTTTATAAACCAATATGATAAATAAGATTTTCTTATAAATAGCTTGGTATAAAACAGTATTTTGCATATAATATTTAATAGCAGATAAAATAATATTATTTATAATATATCAAACATATATATTAATAATATGCTTTGAGCTAGCAATTTTAATAAGATGTTAAGATTTATTAATAATAAGTTAGATTTGTTAAAAGTGTTTGTTGTTAAGTATAAACTAGCAGCTAAAAAATTTAAAATGTATAAAAATAAGTGAATAAAAAGTGTATAGTTATTAAAGATATTAGAAATGTAATTAGGTAATAAATTATTAGTTGTAAGTAGAAACTTTAAAAAATTAATTTAAATATTAGCTGTTATAAAATAACTTAGCAATCAAAAAAATCTGAGATAGTTCTGCTTGTAAGAATGTAATTTAAAAAGTGTTATCTATATTAGCAAGATCTGAACAATTTGTTTCAAGTTTATTAAAGATTTTGTTTTTAAGATTAGTGATTCAAGTAGTTTGCATAGAAAAGTTTGTAAATTGTAAGTAGATTAAAGTTATAAGAGAGTTATAATAAATTCTCTAGAGCAAAGAAGTGATATTTTTAACTTGGTCAACCTTGGTTATGTCTATTTGTAAATATGTTTATTATTGTATTTATAGTTTTTAAAGATAAGGCAAGGCATAAGAGTGATTGTTTAAAAAGAATGAGGTTAACAGAGTCATAAGTTTTGCTTATGTTCTGAGACAAAAGCTGAATGTTTTTGTAGTTGCAGAATGCATCTTTAATAAGATTATTAAGAATATAGATAGAAATAGAAGTACTATTATCTGAAAAAGCAATATAGTTAAAAGAAGAGAGAATAGTATATTGTGCCAATACAGAGTTGAATCTATTTATAATAATTTTTGTATAAAGTTTTTGAATATGTTCAATAAGGCTAATAGTTTTGTTATAGTAAGCTTTTTATTAAAATATTGTGCTTGGAAATAAGATATATTTTCCATATTTTATTGTTTAGAAACTTGGCCAAAGTTAAGCTAACAATTAAATAAAAGATAGTAATAGTTTGAATACATGTAGAATTGGCATATTTAATTATTTATAGCTTATGCCAGTTAAGCTACAGGCTTTGCTATTTGAAAGTTAAACTATTAGATTTAGTACTTTTTTTATTGTAATAGTTTTAGCAAATAAATTATACTAATCAAAATTGATATATAATTGCAGTTGGTAGTATTGCTGCCAGAAGTTTTGATAAAGATTTTAGTTAATTAGTCTGTGGTTTGTTTAGTTTTTAAAGTAGTTTTGAATATGTTATTCAATAGCATTTAGTTTAATAATAAGTTGAGTAGGATGTTTAATATTAGAAAAGTAAATAGATGATAGTAATAATTAAAAATACTGTTAATAGTCTGTTTAGAATATAAGACAAAAAGGTTTATATCTTTTTTCAGAAGTATATTGTTTCTATATTGTGTATGTAATAAAACTGTTTTTAGAAATTACTAATATATATAATCCATTTCTTAATATAGTTAAATAAAAAAATAAGTTAAAGATTAAATTGACTTAAAAATTAATTGATTGGATATGATGGTTAATAGAGAAAATATTAGTTAATAACTTGTTAGATATGGCAATTTTAATTAAATAACTAAGTTAAACCTGCAGTTAATAGTAAAGTAGTTATGCTCTCAGGTCATCAATCACAAGGTTGCTAGTTCAAGTCCAACAAGGAACAAAAACTAAGTTAGAACTATAATTGTTAATTAATTACATTTGATGGTGCATTATAAAAATAGAAAAATCTTTAGTACCAGATTCTTAAATAGTAACAAACCTGATATAAGAAGGTTGTAATAATTAGAAGGCTATAGATAATAATAGAAAAAAGGAATCTCTGATTAGAAATAATTCTGGTAAAATTTTAAGGTAATAGGAACTCCAAATATCAATATATAGATAGTACTATAAATGTATATAAACTAATGCAAAAATAGGTAAAATTCTGATAAAAGGTCTCATGAACTTGAAAAATTCGAACTAATAAAATAATTGCCAGCTGCAGTCTACTAGTGATTATGCAGTGGGAAATTAAAAAAAAATAACTAAGTTTTTTTAGTAATAAATATAATAAAGTGCTATGTAAAGTGTATTAATAATTGTAGCTTTGTTTGTTACTAATTTTGTTTAATATTAATTGTATTGCAGTATAAATAAAAGAGTATTTAATTTTGTAACAAGTTATTTGAAGATTTTCATAGGAGTGTATAGTAAGAAAAGTGTTAGAAATTTAAAATTAGATATAAAAAGGTCAGATAACTTTGTCTATTTATTAGAGTCCATTGCCTTGTAGTTAAAGATTTTGTAACTTATACTAATATAATGTTTTAGTAATTTGCTATATGCATTAAAGAAAATTTATAAAGATGAAAGAATTAGGTAATTACTAAGAGCAATAATGTTGTTTAAATCAAGATTATATGAGAGAATAAACTGAATATTGAATTTGTTAGTTCAAATGTAGTCTATTCAGCTACTACTAGAGTTATTGAATCAAGTGTAATGTGTATTGTTAAAATATACTTTAATATTATATATATTAGAGTAATTGAGAAAATTAATGAGTTTGTATTTGCTTAATAAGCTATAAATAAAGTTCTGTATATTAAAATCTTCTAAAATAATAAGATGAAAATTTAAATAATATGCTGATTGAATCTAATTAATAACAATATTTTGTATATTATTATGTTTTGCAAAGTTTGTAAATAAAAGATATACTGAAATTATATAAAGCTTAATATTACTCTTAAAAAAAGTTTAAAGCAATAACTTTTTCTAGATGTATTGTATAGCTATATATATAAAACTAAAATAATTATGAATTATAATAGCTGTTACCTTAGCAAAAGTTTTAAAGTTAAATTAGTAGTAAATAAATATATTGTTGTTGCAAAAAATAAGTTAGTTTTATTTAATATATTGGTTTTTATAATGTTGGCAACAAAGATGCTATGTTGTAAGCAATAGTTCTGCCAGGTTTCTCTTTTGATAATAGTATTAAAATCTTTAACATTATGGATTGCAATTATAAAATTAAGATTATAAGTTTTGTCTGCATCAGAAATTGATTAAAAAAATATTATTAGTAAACTGTAAGTTAATAAATTATTAAATACATTTGTAGTAGTAGGTACTATGCTTTTAGTTAATAGATTAGAAGATTTAAGATTTAGTTAAATAAATAAATAAAGATAAAGAAAAATTAATAATCTAAAGATGTTGGTATAGAAAAAACTGATGTTGATATGTTTAATTTTAGTTGAATATTCAAATAATTCCAAATGGCTTGAACTAGTAAAATAAAGTAATTTGATAAAGATTTGAGTTCAGATAGTAGGTAGCATAGGCTTTACTATAATTGTTTTTAATAAAGATAATTAATGTGTAGTTACAAGAGTATTAAATAAGTAATCAAAGCTGTTAGTATGTTATAAAAAAAAAATAATAGTTTGTATATAAGGAAGCAATAGGAGGTAGTTATATTATAAGAATTTTTGTAGCAGATATTAAGTTAAATGTGATTAAAATATTGTTTAGCAATAATAGTATTATTATAGTATTCTAAAATAGTTTCTACTAATTGGTAGTAAATATAGTTAAATTTATAATTTATTTAATATATAAATGTTTGTTAAAGAAAATTTAAAAAAACAGGTATACATGAATAATAATTATAGCCTAATAGTTGTGAAAAAAAATATTCAAAAAAGGTTAAAACATGTATAGTAAGTGTATATAGTATTTACTTTAGTTAAGTTTAATTAATATTGTAAATATATAGTCAAAATTATTAAGTTATAAAAAGCTATAATGATAATATGTTTTAGAAAGAAGTTAAGTGTTTATAAATGTAAAAGTAGAGATAAGTTTAAACATGCTAGCTATTAATTATAGCATAAATCTGAATTAATTAGTGTATTATAAAATGAGCTTTATAAATATAAAATAATAAAATGGAATTCAAGAAAGTAAAAAATTTTTTTATAAATTTACTTATTGTATATTTAATTCTTACAACTGTGAAGAGTACTATAGCCTGCCTTGTATATTAAGTTTGGCTATTATTAACTTGGTTTTTTGTATATAACAAGCTTTTACTATGTTTATAATATAGAAAACATTTCATTAATCTAAACTACTATATCGAATGCAGCTAAATATCAACTACTAAACCATTTACATAGTATTAATATGTGTGACTTGACAAATTACACAAATAATACTAATGCTATCTGGCAAAGTAGTTGATATACTAGCATAATTGATTACATATAAGCAAGTAAACACACAATTTCATTTATTAATAGATTCTATATTAATGACTCATCATAGATTACTAATAGTAACTATCAAATGCTTATAGCACAATAGACTTTACTTTTTGCAATAAACAAATCTAGAAAGAAAAATAAATGCAAACATAGAACTTTTAACTATAAAGCAATGATTAATAAAAAATAGAAAGATTTTTCAAATCAAATTAACTCTAATATGCACTAATACAAAATTTCTGCAGAAACAGATATTACAATATTACTAGAAAAATTTTGGTACAAAATCTATATTTGTATTATCAATGCAGCCTTATAACATATTCCTAACAGAACTCTTTCTGCAAATCCATTGCACAAAAAAGTAACTAAAAAATCGTTCATACAAAAATGCTTATACTATTTATTTTACTAAGACAACCTGTCCTGGTGTCTTAAGTAAACTTATTCAGCTCAGATTTTACATATATTCTGAAAATATTATACTTTTAGCTTTTAAACTCATTGAAAAAACTGTACTGACGGCCTTTGGCTCCAGTTTCAACAATTAATTTTTTTTTGCAGTTTCTACTGTAATAACATATTCTACACTCTTAATTAAAGTTGTAATACACATTTGCCCGATCAAAGCAAGCTCTAAACAAAGAATTTTGACCTAATATTGGCTGAATTACAATGAAATTTCTCTTTTACTCTCTTGTAAAACTTTTTTTTTCTCCTATTTTTGTTTCTACCTGTCCCCTTTTTCTCTTACACGTTTTTCATGTAACCATACTATCACTTCCCAATCCGTACTTTATTAATTTATACAAAAATTTCTGTAACCTATCTATTAATAGAAATTCATTTAACATAACTTAATTATTTCCATATTTGATTCTTATTAATAATATATAACAATTTGTACTGCAAATCTTATTTGTATACAGTACCCAAGTTACATCAGTGACCCCAGCCATTTTTGCAACACCCTGTGCTATTCCAGTGACCTTCTAATCTTACAACCTCTGTTTTTATTACTATTCCTGCAAACTAACTATTTAATTACAATTTCAACTTAGAAAAACTTTCTAAGTTATTACTATAATTCTTATTTATTCATCTATATCTCAAAAATGTTTACATTAACCAACCAAGAACTGGATACAGCAGACCTTGACTACTTTTACCAAAACTTTTCTAACAGTTTTGGAATTACCTTCTATGAAGAAGAAAGTGGCAACAATGCTCATCCAATTCCTCCTAAAGTTAAATCTACTACTTGCTTAACTAAAAATCTTAGATTCAATAAAATTATTCACTTCTTTCAAGCTCCTTCTTCCACTTCTATGATTACTTGTCTCTGTGGCAAATATCACACCAAATTTATCTCACCTACCAATACTAATCATACTCAAGCTACCGAACTTACTACAGTTTATATTAATATCAATTCAAAGAAAAATTTAAACAGACCAGCTCAACAACTCTTGACCAACCTCTCTTCCTCAACTGATAATGTTTCTTCATCTCCCATACCTGACATTCACTACCATACCTGCCCTAAATGCTCTCTTCTAATTAGTTGTACTAAAAGAAGTGAGCACCACTACTATAATGAAAAATATGTTACAAAGAATAATGAAGTTTACTATCTTGCTTGTATGACTGCTTCATCTCAACATGAAGCCAGCTCATCTTAGACCAAGAAAAATCTTACACAAATCTTTCAAAATATCTTAAATGAATCTTCTTAAACTACTAACCCCCCTATTGCCTCTTTTCAACAAAACTTCCAAGCTGTCTCTAACCTAATTGACTCTTTCTTTTCTATAGCTACTAACACCAATCCTGTTTCTAATCAACCTCTAATTCTTACTACTTTTGACAACTCTAACCCAAGTTTCAACAATCTCAGCAATTTCAATCAATCTAATAATACTTTAAACAAACCTCCTCCTCAATCCTACTCTAGTGTTGTCAAGCCAAAATCTAATCCTATATATGACTAGATTGCAAATTTTCCTATTACTGAAGAAATGCAACCTAACAAAAAATTACAAACTTCATTTTTTCTCTAACTTTTTACTTTTCTCAAAAAATTCCTCTATTACTTCTATTCTGGCAAGGAAATCAAGTCAGCTACTGCTATTCAACCAGCACTTAAAGCTTCATTCTACTATATCATCCATATAATAGCTGAGTTACAGCCTAAATTTTTAACTGATCTCATCTATAATAGTAACTCCAATATTGACAAAAGTGCTACTATTATTTTTGACCTACTTGAATCCACTTTTAAAAATCTTACCCTCAAATTTACAACTATCCTTTTTACCAAACTTAACTATCTTGAAATTTTTGGCTCACCTGTTACTGTTCCTCCATATACCGCTCATAACCGTCTTCAACTTTGTCTTAATCTTGCACGCCTTCATCTCTTCTTATCTAATAATTATCAATCAATCGATTATCAAAAATTCGCTGAAGACTTAAAGCTTAGACCTAAAAGATTCAAAATTGAATCTTTCACTCAAACTACTGATCTATAACAAAAATATCTTATCATCCAATCTGATACTAGATTTAACATTAAACTTCTTTTCAATATTTCTAAAACACTTTTCTTTGAGAAATTTTGCATTTCTTCACTTAAAAACTCTCTTGATCACTTCAACTTCTGGTTTGAAACTTATTTTCCATCTTATAGTTGACAATTCTCTTCTAATATTGATAAAGAGAAAGTTCGTACCTCTCTTAGAATCCAATTCTGACAACATTTTATTCTCCAACTATCTAAACACCTTCCTGAATCATATATATTTCAAAAACCTAACTCACTTCATGAATGACATGAAGAAGCATCTCAAGTTGCTAATTTTCATTGTCTTACTTGTGACAACAAGTCATGTCAATATTTTGATGATAAAAAATTTCATGACAGCACCAAGCTCTTTAATGATATTCTAAACAAATTCTGCTCATTATTTCCCTCTCAAGATGATGAAGTATGGATTTACCCAACCCTTAATACTACATTATTTTACAAAAATAAAGAACATGCTGTCTTACTCGATCAACTTATCCTTACCAAAGCTTTGGACAAATTAGCTAATTAAGCTGAAGACTTTGTATATACACAAAATAAAGTCAAAACTAATCCTAAATGCCATAACTATTACTTTTATTGTTATCTCTTATTATACTATCAAACTGCTGCTAAAAACCACAATATACAGTCTCTTTTTAAGGAAGAGGCAATTAATCTTCTTACAAAAAACATCATCGATGCCAAATTCTTTGTCCAAAATATCACCTATTTTGATATAGTAAAAAATCAAAAATCTACTTATCTACAAATTGTTAAATATTTTAATAGTACTGCTTACCCAGCAGCTGAAAAATTTTTAGCAAAAAAATTCAATCTCAACTTCCAATCAGTTTCAATTCTTGACTCACTTTTTTTAAATCTCTTTTTTAAATTCTTTGTCTTCTACAACTAACATCAAAGCAGCCAACACCTTATTAAAAGATATAACCATTGTAGTTAATAAGGAGAATGATATAAGTAGACAGGTGGATAAGCCTATTTATGTGTAAGCCCAGGATAATGACAGTCAGACCCAATGTACAGAGCAGACTATGGTATCTTGCACAGCTGTGAGAGCCGAGCATGCAGTGATTGACTCTGTAGAAGACAATTTTGAAAGATGATTAACAATATCTTTAATCCCTATGATCTTCACACATGCTTTAACAAATTCCTTCACTACTACAATTTACCACTTCTTCCTCATGGTCAAACTATTCAAACTCTTATTCAACATATTGACAAACATAACAATAACAAAACTGTATCTAGTATTATATTTTCTGTTAATTCATCTTATAATGAAACCCATATATACCTTCCTAATGACACTCTTTTACCAGATCACATTATTTTTGTTCCATACCTCCTTCTTTTATTTTACAATCCACCTCTTAGATCTAACTCCTTTAATTCAACTCCTATTATACCTGATCCATTTCTTGACAATTATTCTTTAACTCCATCTAATTACAATTCCCTTTCATCTTTACTTAACCCAATCTCACACTATCTTTATCTTAACATTCTTCTTTTACAATAATAACTTCATCACTTATTATTGGTCTAACTCTCTTACTTCTATCAAAGGCACTGCTATCATGATTTGCAATCATCTCAAATTTCATATTCACAGTATTTATACCCATCCTGGAGGTGCTATAACACTCGATATTTTCTTTCAAAGTAATATTAAGCTCCACATTATCTCAGTATACCTGTCATCAACTGACATCTCTACTCATAATCAAACTCAAAACACTGTTATCAACTGGATTCAACAAGCATCTCAACTCAATATCTACCCTATTATTCTTGGGAACTTTAATACACAAGATAATACTCACAGTTTCTCTTCTAAATACAAACTTATTAACTTTCTTAAGAACACCAATATGTATGATATTGGGACTCATTTTAATTACAAACACTTCATATGGTCTAACAATACTAGTAGTAGTTGTATTGACTATATTTGGACTGACCAATTTAACATACAATTTCTTCTCTCATATAGTCTTGATAACAGCCAAACCTCAA
>CAJVQA010003130.1:0-20204 GCA_910591915.1 Cetraspora pellucida
GTAGATTCGCTCACCGTATGCTCGGCTTGCACAGCTGCGCAGGATACCATAGCCTGTCCTGTACGTTGGGTCTGGCCGTCATTAACCTGGTCCTCCGCGTACAAATTAAATTCTATATAAACTAAAAGTACTCAGACTTTAAAGATAACACAAGTCAGATATTAAACAGTATTCTAAAAAAAAGAGCAAAACTAGTTAATTTTGAAAAAATTATTTTATCAGACAAAACAATTACTGATAAAAATGAAATCAAAGAAGCTACATATTTATATTTTAAAAACTGAACAAAAAATAATCCTGCTAATGATGCCAATTGGAAGAAATATAAAACAACATATTTTCCACTCAACAATGTTAAAAACAACATTTATAACAACCTTCTTAATCCTATCACAATGACTGAGCTTAAACAAATGATAAAAGCAGCACCTAAAGTAAAAGTAACTAAACTATTAGGAATTTCAAATGAAGTTCTTTAATATTTACTTCTATTAGCCCTCTTCTATCTTTTAATTATACTTAATAACTGCTTAATACAAGAAATCATTCCTGATTAGTAGCTAAAAGCTAATATCTGGCCAATTCCAAAAAAAACAAACTTACAACTATGAACTTAACTCTACTTGCTCTATTACCTTAATCAATTATACTAAAAAAATTTTTACAAAAATTCTAACAATCTGACTAACAAATGTCTTAATGCATAATCAAGTGCTGTCTTTCTATAACTTTGCAGCCTTTTCTCATCAATTTACATTACAACCAATCCTATAACTTATACAAATCCTAGAATATGCAATTACAAATAAAAAAGAAATTTGAATTCTTTTTCAAGACATGTTAAAGGCCCTTAACTCAATCTATATATCTACTTTATGCAAAGTATTCAAAAGAATATGCATCTCAAACAAGATGATAAATCTATTAACATATCTGCTCTCTCATTGAACCAACAGAGTAATTACAACTTTAGGTCTAACTGCATCATATCTAATAGAAGATGGCATTGATCAAGAAGAAACAATCTTTTTTCTCCTTTGAAAAATATACTATGACCTATTAATTTCATAAAAAAATAAAGAACAGCAAGGATATCTTAGTGAAATTTTTCCTCTAAGTACAAAAAAAATACATATCTTAGTAATGGCCTACATGGATAACTTCCTATAGATTGCATTAAACAAAACTTCACTTATCAATATTTTATATATCACCTTTTTATTTTACAGATTCACTAATATAAAAGTTAACTTATTAAAGTCCACTCTAGTTACAAACTTATCAGACTCAGACAATATTATACTTATTAATAAAGAAAAATTAATAGCAATTAACAATAGAGCACCTTTTAAATACTTGGAAGCATGGTTCTCAACTAACAAAAAACCAATACTAACACAAAAAGAAATAATAGCTAAAGTTAAAATTAATTTAAAAAAATTACAATTTGCTAATATAACAGAAAAACAAGTAATTTATATTATAAATAATGTTATTATTCTGTGTCTTCTCTATTATTTATATTCTTCTTTTCTTTCTTCTTCACAATTAGGCTCACTCAACAGATCTTGTACTCAATTAATCAAACACAAAGCAAAACTAGCATAAGGGTTTTAAATTCTTTTTTATTTAATTCAGACATTTATATACTAGTAAATCTAAAACAAGTCCAAACATTAGGACTAGTTACAATATTTCAAAAAATCTAAATCATCCCAACTTCGATACTTTTTTTCTAAAACTATGACAACAACTGCAAGGTGCAGCACTATAAATATCTCAATTTTAAAACAATTTCTAGTATTCTCATCATCACAAATAAATATACAAACCTGCCAGATAATAATAGTATTACACACATTAGGACTGCAAACTATACATAATAGTAATAACTGCTCACATTTTAAAAAATTTTTAGGAATGTCTATAAATCAACTTCTTGAAAACCATCCTAGAGCCTTTTACCCCAAGAAAAAATTAAACAACTACAATATTATAAGTATCAAACAATTTCTAAATTCAACAAACACAGAATTGATAATATAGAATAACTTTTATTATAATATTAAAACAATATTTAGAGGCTAATGTCTCTGTTGGTTTTCTATAATGCAGGACCTAATAATTGCCTCTGCAAACCTATCTTTAACACTTTCAAAATTAAACTCATACATCATAACCAATTAGACATCTAACAAGAAAAACTAGATAATTACAAAGAACTTAATTTGTGAAAAAATTCACAATCTACTTAAAAAGCATTTTAAAATCTGATATTATAATTTATATTTGAATAATATACTAACAGTCTGCCAAGGATGCATTTTAAAAAACAGATCATACATTTCTAAATACTGTTACTTTAATACTGCAGAACTAATTTATAATCTTTAAGTAGACTATAAAAAAAAAAATCCATGTCAATCTTGATGATTTTAAAAAAGTGTTAGCTTTAAATTTAGCAGAAACAAATTGATTTTAAAAACAAAAAATGCATCCTGTCTTAGCTAGACCTTTATGTTCATTCAATAACTCTTCAATACCACTTTGGAACACAATAATGAAAGATAACTTTAACAAAAAAACAATAATATTATATATAACAAGTAGTTGACACAACATAGAAAACAAAGAACAAAATAGCAACTCTTTTTGCAGATCACTTATACTAAATTTTTGCTAAAATTATTTAATTATTTCTAAGTATTTTACTAAGTAAACCTTACTTACACCCTTAAGTAAAGTTGTTTAGCACACTTTTTTGCTTATGAACAGCCTAGTTTAAAGCTCCAATAACAACTGGGCATTGAAAAAAAATATAAAAACCAAGATTTGGTTTTTGTTTATTTTCTTAAAATATTACTAATTAAACATACTCTGTTTACTATTAGTGTTTTGTTTTTTGTTTTTTTTTTAAATATTAATAGTAAGGCCATGCCTTTAACTTTATTGAAATTTAATTGAAGTTTTTACAAAAAAAAGCTTGCTTTTAAATTACATATGAAAAATAAAGACTCAAACATATAATCTGTAACCTAAATCTACAAGAGTTGTCAAGGCTCACCTAGATTTGGGTGTTAGTAATAATATATAAGAGAGAGATATGATATTTAATCTATTGGATAGTCTAAAGATCAATTTTAGTAATAATTTTAGTATTGAAATAGGAGGTAATGATAGATTAGAAGAAGAATTATGAGTTAAGTTTATAGAAGGTGTAATTGAAGACTGTGCTAATTGTAAAATACAATATAGGATTCATATTTGTCTGTATATTTGTTAGTTTAAATGAAGAAGAAATTTAATAGAAAGCATGATAGCTATACGATAAAGAATAGTAGTATTGTAAATAGTAGAAATAAGGTCAATAAGAACTAAGCCAGATAAAGTAGAAATGAAAGATGGTATATGAGAAAAGTTGTGCAATTTAAAACTGTTAAATGTAAGAATTTCTTGATATAAATTAGAAATCAGATTAGAGAAAATGTCAAGAGCAGTAGTATTTAAGATGCAATTAAGAGAATTAGAGATTAAGTGATAAATTGTTTGAGTAGAAGGACAAAGAGTCCAGTGTAATGAGAAACTAGTTTAATTGCATTAATAACAGAGAGGAAAATAAGAAAAGTTACATTTGTGAAGAATGTAGGGAACAGGTAGTTCATCCAAGAGAATTTTAACATGAAAGGTTTTTAGAATAGAGGAATGGAAACTATGAGCAAAGTTAGAAACTTTTTGATTATTATTAATGTAAAGCCAAGTGGCTTTCCAGTTGATATTAGAAGCAATAATAGATCATTGTTGAAAATGGTGCTAGAATGTTCAAAGTATTATAATGTGGATTTGACAGATAGTACAAATAGAGCGTCGAATAGAAATCTTAATAAGGAATTGGTCAAGAAATAGAGTATAGGCAAGATTGTAAAGATTGTTAGTTAAGAATGTTAAAATAGGATAGTATTTGGTGACTATGAGCAAGTTGATCAGCAAGGTTATTAAATGGATCATTTTGGTGTGCAGTAACTTTGTAAAAAGTAAGCTGAATGTTGTATGAGTTAATGAAGTTGATAAGAGTTTGCCAAATAGAGAAGTATGAAAGTATGAGAGAGTTTAGATACTGATAAGCAGATATTATAATATTTGGAGATAACAGATTGTGAGTCTGTAAAAATATAGACAGAGCAATTTCTAGAAGCAGTTATAATTGCTAAAAGAATAGCAAGAATTTCAGCTTTAAAGAAGCATGACCAGAGTTTGACTTGTGCCTAGAATAAGTGAATAGTTGCAGAATTATCGACTTGAATCCAACCTATATGCATAGAGCATTGAGAGGTACCAAGCTCAATAACAGAACCATCAGTATAAAATGGGATGGTAGTTGGGTTATAATTAGAATTAGCACTAAACTGTAAGCTATCAGTAAGTTGATTAGACTAAAAGATGCAAGGTAATTGTTGTGAGTTGATTATAAATGAAGAAGGTGGTAGAATATGTAAAGGATGTCAAATAGCTACAGAGTATACAATATCAAGAAAGTTGGCATTTAGGTTAAGAGTTTTGTCAATATTAATATGACAAAGTAATTTTGTAGTCAGGTTTGAAGGAATAAATATAGTGCATTTGTTGGCAATTGTATTAGAATTAAGATGGCATTCAGAATATAATGTAGTAGTAAAGAAGGGAATAGGATATAGGTTTGAAAACTGGGACTGATAAGAGCAATGCTATTGGTGTTTTGTTAAGCTCATTATAATAAACATTTTGATATATATTTTATTCAAAACAGACAAAAACTCATTAAGTTATCAACAAAAAGGCAAAACTTAAAATTTGCTTTACAGGTTTTTTCACAGACAATTTTAGAAAAATTTGCAGAGGTGCCTCAGAAAATTCACTTTTCTGGTACTTATTAAAATTTTCTAATTGACTAATAGATCTTTACTATAATTTATACTTTTTAGATCTTTATTAAACAAGTTAGAAATCATAAAATGAAAAAAATTTTCTTAAAAAACCTAATTTTAACAATTTTAAATATACTTAAATTTAGATACTATTATAGGCTACAAAAGATTATACAAGCTGCAATAACTATAGCAGTCCTAGTAATATATTCAAAAAATATATATTACCTTTATAATATTATTATTTCTAATTTATTCTAAAAAGAAGACAAACAAACTTATTCTTTAAGCTACCTTAGCTAGATTACAATATTTCTACTCTTATAACTTCTGAACCAGACTTTGTTGATCTTGACTATTTTTATGAAAACTTTGCAAAAAGTTTTGGTATTGAAGTGTATAAAGAAACCCTACTTACCTCTTGTTCTATTCCTACTGACAAGCAACCAAACAACTGTTTTAATATTGAACTTAGAGGCAATACTAAATGCTGTCACTATATTAAAACTTCTGCAACTAGCAGTATTATTACTTGCATTTGTGGCAAGTTTCATACTAATTTTTTTCACAAAAAAACCTAACATATGAACAAAATGAATTTGGACAACTCACTAAAAAATTAAAAGACAAAAAACAAATTACAATAAATATTGCTGATTCTACTGAATTTATATCAGCATTTTCTAGCTTATCTTCTTTACTATCTACACACCAACATATTTGTTCTACTTGTAACCAACCTATTACTTGTAAACTAACCAACAATAAGTATTATTTGGCAAATGATGCTTTGCTTTTTAATGACAAACTATATTATAAATTCTGTATTGAAAATCAACTTAACTCTCAACAAGATTCTTTTAAAAAAACCCAACAAAAATCCTCAAACAATACTACTCTATTTGTTAATAAACTTCGACAAACACTTACTAAACAACAACTCCAAAATCCAATTACTAAACAATAACTTCAAAACCCACTTACTTTCCAACTTGATCCTTTTACATCACTTAATGACAACCAAAATAATGAAGATATTGACATAGATATTGATAATACAACAACTACTATAAAACAACAACAACAACATCAACAACAACATTAACAACAACAGAAACAAAAATAAAAACAACATCAACAATAACATTAACAACAACAGAAACAAAAATAAAAACAACATTAACAACAACAAGAACAAGAACAAAAACAACAACAACAATCTCAACAAAACAATCTATACTTCCTAATACCAAAATCAAAGCTAACTTAACATTCAACTAGTTGATCAACTTTTCAGTTACAACTGAAATAGAAAACAATACAAAATTGTAAACACAACTCTCTTGTGACCTATTTAACTTTCTCAATCAACATCTTTTTGACTTTTACCCTAGAAAAGAAATCAAGCCAGCTACTGAAAATAAAAAAGCTCTTACAGGCAGCTTTTATTATATTATCCATTAATAGCTAGAAAAAGATCTAAATTTCTTTCTGACATTTTCTTTTAAACCAATCCAGATATTGACCATGAGACTACAATTCCTTTTGATATTTTAGAAAGAAGTCTCAAAAAACTAATCTATAAATTTACTACCATCTTATTCATTAAACTTAACTATTCTGAAATCTTTGCATCATCTGCTACTATTCCTTTATACAGAACTCAAAACTGTGTACAATTTTGTATTAATCTTGCCAGAATCTATTTTTATTTATCTAACAACTACCAATCTATTAACTATACCAAATTTGCTAATGAATCAAACTTAAACCTAAAAGGTTTATAGTTAGCTCATTAGTAACAATAACTGACAAAAAAGAATAATATTTGAATATCAAAATGGATAACAGATTTAATATTTACTTTCTTTTTAACATTTCTAAAATCCTTTTTCTTGAAAAGTATAATATTCCATCACTTAACAACTCTGTAGACCATTTTGATGAATGGTTCAAAAAATTCTTTTTCTTATATAATCAACAATTTACTGAACCTCTTAATGTAACTAAAGACAAAAATGTACTAAGGTTTCAATTTTAACAACAGTTTATTAAACATCTTAAAGAGCTTCTTCCTACTAAAATCTCTTTTACTGAACCTTACAATCTTCAACAATGACATAATAAGGCTATTCAACATGTTAACTATCATATTTACACTTGTACTAACTCTGACTATATACATCTTAACAAAACAAAACTTAAAGAAAAAAAAAAGCAAAAGAAACCATATTCCAAAACAACCAACTTGATTACCAATATATATACAACTATAGCAACCTTCTTAAAGAAATTATAAATGAATCTTATAAAGAATTTCTAAAAACAGAAAGCAAAATTTGAAAACAACTTAACATTGATGTCTCAATCTTTTATATCAATGCCAAACACAAAGCCACCTTTAAAGAAAAAATACCTATCCAACTTTTTGATGATCTTATAACCAAAACTAAAGAGTTTATTTGTATCAATAACTAAACTAAAACAAATCCTAAATGAAAAAGCTATTACTTCTATCAATATCTAAAAATTTACCAAAATATTGCTACACAAAATCACAATATTGATATGCTTAACTGGCAACAAGCAATTGACTTTCTTATAACCAAAATCATTAACACAAACTACTTAGCCTGTATCATAACCTACTTTGATACTAACAATCTCTCTATGAATTTTTCAGAAATTGTTAAATACTTTCAAAAAAAGCATATCCAGAAATTAAAAAAATCCTACAAATAAATTCAATCTGAATTTTCATGAACCATCAATTCTGGAAGACTTACTCTTCCTTACAGAAACTTCTTTTTAATAAATTTCTCTATAGAACACATTAATGCAGTTACCACTTCTAAGATTATAATGTCCTCTACTTTTTGTGAACTATTCTTAGAAGAGAATGATATAAATAGACAGGTGAGAAAGTCTATTTACATGGAAAACCAAGTTTATGATAACCAGACACAATGTACAGAGCAGGCTATGGCATTCTTCATAACTGTGAGAGCTGAGCATATAGTAAGCAAATCTACAGAGAAACCCTTTACCTTCTTGAACTCTATTGCATTATTTCATTTCAAGAAAACATCACAAGACCATTATATAATATACTACTAAATTCAGATTCATGCTATAATAAATAGTTAGCCTATCTAGCCTATTTCTACTTCTATATCTACAAACTTTTCATTTCTTTCTTAAACATATACATCCTTATATTTATATACCACTCAATTTTTATAGCTTTACATTAGCAATATTAATTAAACTAGACTATAGTTATATACACTTATCAAATGAATCAAAATCCTTATCTGACTACTTTATTTCACAATAATCCAGTTATAGATATTACCTATCAATATCTATTCCTTCTAAATATTCTTCAGTACTTAACAATACACAATATACCAAACCTATTCTTGAAGATAATGCTGTAAATTACACTTATATACAACTAATAGAACCTGTTTTATTTAGTTATAATGATATTGTTATTACTAATAAACACTTTGGCTCTATACAACTTCACACATGCTACAATAAATTCCTAGCTTATAACCACCTTCCACTACTTTCATATCCACAAACAATTATCTTTTTTTCTATGACATATTCATAATTTTGATTATTTACCAAGCAATGCTTGTGACTATACTTTAACTATTTCTATTAAAAATGATTACAGTAAAGCTCATATCTACCTTTCATATGAACCCAAACCTTTATCTAATCATTTTATTCTACTACTTCAAGCTATCTGGCATTATCCAAATATTTTACTAAAATTATATATAACAGACGATGACTTTCTCAAGTCAACAAATCAAAATACTACAATATTAATACTGAAATTACTTTCTACATCTTCAATAGCACTTCAACAATCATCATATCTTTTCATTTCTTTATTACCATCATTTCCATTAAGACTTTATACAAACCACTTATCTGACCTCTCACTCAACTTAAACATTGCAACTTACAATATTCAAGGTTTTAATAATCCAGAAAAGAAGCTCTTAATGAAAGAATATTGCCTTCAAAATAATCTATATATAATTAGCTTAACTGAAACCAAAATTGCAAAAACTAAAAACAAAAAGTTCTACAATAATCATTAATTCTTTTATTATTAGTCAAACTGCTTTACATCTAAAAAAGAAACATGTATTATAATTAAAAATAACTTATAACCACATATTCATAATATTCTTAACCATCCTGGTGGAGCTATTGCAATAGATCTCTTTTTTAAACATGACTACAAATTTCAAATAATTTCAACATACCTATCATCAACAAACAATCTTGCTTACTAACAAACTCAATTCTCTATTATCACATAGATACACCAAGCACTTCAGCTACAACTACATATAATTATTCTTGGTGATTTTAATTCATTAATCCAAACTACTATATCAAATGCAGCTAAATATTAACTACTAAACTATTTATATAATATTAATATGTATAACTTGGCAGATCACACAAATAATACTAATGCTACTTGGCAAAGTAGTTGAGATACTAGCAGGATTGACTACAAATAGACAAGTGAACACACAATCTTATTTCTTAATAGATTCTATATTGATGACTCATCACAGATCACTAATAGCAATAATCAAATGCTTATAACACAATGGACCTTTCTCTTTGCAATAAACAAATCTAGAAAGAAAAATAAATACAAACATAGAACTTTTAACTATAAAGCAATGACTAATAAAAAATGAGAAGATTTTTCAAATCAAATTAACTTTAATATGCACCAACACAAAATTTCTGCAGAAATAGATATTACAATGTCACTAGAAATATTTTGGCACAAAATCTATACTGTATTATCAATGTAATTTTAAAACATATTCCTAACAAAAAAACAAACAATTAAACACTCTTTTTACATCTTTAGCCCTAAAGCAACAGCTCTATACAAAGATCTTAAACTTATTAGAAACATTATCTATAGAGTTAAAAACTTATTTAAACAAAATCTTATTATTTTTACACAAACTATAATTAATATTGATATTATCAATCACAAACACAACTTCAATATTCCAAACCTATCTGAAAACCTTTTACTATTACTACAATGGATTGATAATGCTAAGCAAACATGAAAAGCTCTTTTTTATGCAAGTAGTATTAAAAATACTCAAAACCTTAAACAGCATATCAATACAGCTATTAATAACAGATATGAACAACTAATAACACAACCTACCAAAATAATAAATAGTATTCTTAATAGACATAAAGATCCAGTACATTTTCACAATATTAAAACTGATAATAGTGTTATAACTGATTCTACTGAAATACTTTAACATGTCCAACAACACTTTCAATACTAAACCCAATACCAACCTATTAATACTATAATATTTAATCAATATTGAAGAGAAAAATACTAATCTAAACAGTCTATTAATTTCAACTGGTATACCTTTCTACTTAAGCATATTTCTACAAAAGAAATAATACAAACAATGCAACAACTTCCAAACAACAAAGCCTATGAACTATTAGATATAAGCTATAAAATGCTTAAACACTGTGGTTTACCAATGTTACAGGCTATTATCCAATTATTTAACAAATGCCTTAATACTAAGATAATATCTAAACAGTGAAAAAACAGCAGAATATATTCTATTTCAAAAAAGCCCAACTTTGATAGCAATCTCAACAATACCTAACTCATTAGTTTAATTGAATATATCAAAAAATTATATACAAAAATTCTAACCAATTGACTCTTTACTATTCTATTATCACATCTAATTTTCAGTCTCTACAATTATATTACACTATCTAGTAATAGCACCAATACATCTCTACATATTCTAAACAACTTTATTAAAGATGCCAATAGCAATAAAAAACCAATATAGCTACTTTTACAGGATATAAGCAAAGCATACAATTTAGTTAATATTAATTTTTTAGAAAAATCACTGCATCACATTAAACTCCTATAATCTATAATTTGTACAATAATTAATTTGCTCAAACTACACTTCAATCAAGTAATTGCAAACTTTGGATTAACATCATTATACCTAGTAGAAGATAGCATTGATCAAGGAAAAATTATAACTTCTTTGCTATAGTGAATTTACTATAATCCTCTCATTAACCATATACACAAAAAATTCAAAGGATACACATCAATAGTTAATATCCAACTTTTTTACTTCCTGCAAAGTACCAAACAACTCATTCAAATGCTTCTGTATTAGCATATATAGATGATACATTATGGTTAGCAGAATTTCAACAGCAACTACAAAATATCAGTAATGTGATATCTACATTTTACCAAATAGCAAACATTAAAGTAAATTCTCAAAAATTCAATCTAATATCTAACATAAAACATACACTCACTTTTACTTTTCTAAACTCAACTATTACAACTCAACTACTCAATACATCTCTAAAATTTCTTAGTTGCTGGTATACTGCAACTAACAAACAAGCTATCACAATCAAGCTTATACTACAAGAAATATTTGGTTTAACAAATATAGTTCAAACTAAACAAATAACAGACAAACAAGTTTCTTATATAATCAATAATGTCATCATTCCTATTATCGAATATTATATACATAATTTAGTACTTCCTCAACACATATGTAACAAAATTTTATCCAAATATCTTACTATTGCCAAACACAAATCCAAACTTGCACTAACTACTCCAACTAGCACAATGCTAAACCACAACATATATAATATCAAAAACATATAGGATATCCAGTTACAACATCACATTACCATTTTTCTAATTCAACTAAACACAACAGATTTACTTGAAACTAGTACACATATCTAATTACAACAATTACAAAATAACATGTGGTCTACCACTAATATCTTACAACATTCACATCTATTAATAGATGGTCCAAATAAAAATACAACAACATAACAAATAATACTGCTACTACAACATTTATAATTTACTATCTCTGCATCCACAACACACTATATATATTATAATACCTATATACACTAATTGAAAACATTCTTAAAACACATAAAGACTACAACAACTTCAAAAAACAGTTACAAACTAAACATATTCTTTATTTTGAACAATTAACCTCATCTGATAACTTTACACTTTTAGATTGAAAACACATTTTACCAAAACTTGAACAAATCCCTATAGAATGTAAACCAAAATAGTTTACAGTATTAGAAAACAAGACTATTACACATTTTCTTACTAGAAAACTTAACTCTAATTTGAGTTTTTCACAAACCAACTTCTTATCTCTTACAACTGGACATTACAATTCAAAATCAAAACCTTTGCTTATTACTGTTAATTACAATAGTGAACAATTAATAATAGGAAAGGCATGCAAATATAACCAAAACAACAACACTATATCTATTACACACTGGACAATCAAAGCAAATGCACCCAATACAAACCTCTATCCATTCTTATTAGTCAATTGTATACTATACACAGAATGTTCACATAATTCTAACAGAATATTAAACTACTATACATTTGACATTTCTGCTACTCTTTTTACAAAATTTTTAGGAACAAAACAACAAAATCCTACAAACAAACTTAAGCTTAATGCAAATTATACAGATCTTGTATACTCAATTGCATTATACAACTCTACCAAAATTCCTACACTCCTATTTATTATCTTATCACAAAATCCAATCTTTCTTATTTTTCATACTAATTTATTTTCTATTAAATTATAACAAATTGCAAACCAAAATACCCAACATACCAACTTTATTTTTTATACTGATGAATCTGTTACCAATATTACTACTGATAGATGTTCAATAAATATCATGGATACAGATTCATAACAATACTATTATTAAAACATTTTTTTTAAATTAAATTCTGGCTATTATCATACAAAGCTAGGCTAGTAGCTATTCTATCAGCTATATGCATATGCCTTTAAAATAGCAATATTCAAATCTATACTGACTCACAATCTGTAATTTCTAAATTTAACAAAATTACTAACAACATAATACCACAACATATCCAATATTTTTATAACTATTGGCCAATATAGTATACAATTATCAACTTAATTAAATCATACAGATACAACATCATACTTCACAAAATACCAGCTCATAAAGATAACATATTTAATAATAAAGTAGATAAGCTTATATCAAATCACAATTTAACAAATTTTCTAGATATATAATACAACAACATTTATAATACTTTATATACTATACAATATAATCAATATACTATTGAACAACCTACCTGATAAGCAATCAAAAATATCTGCAATGCACACACAATAGCTATGTAGTTATCTCAAAATCAAATGAACATTATTTTTTTATTTTTACAAATTAACTAAGAAGCAACCTGGTTATACCTAAATAACAACATTAACAGAACTAGCTTATATACAAACTTTACACTTAGTAATAGTAAATTTTTTAAAATTAAACTACAACTTAACATACTATTTACTCTTTTCTATCTTCACAACCTATACCCAGAAGCAATAACTAGCAATAGCTGTATTACATATTATATACCAAAACATTCATTACATTAAATTCTTTGTTCAAACTCTATACTCCTTACCAATCTTATTCAAGAAATAATAACAGAAACAATTATCCATATTACTGATATTACTAGCACTTAAATTAATAAACTACAAGAAATACTTTTACAATACAATAGCCTTTCTTTTAGTAATATAATTTCACAACAAACTAATATTTATACAATATTACAAATATATGTGCCTACTAGCCTTATTTTATTAATTAGACTATTTACACAATCACAAATGAAAGCAAAAAGTATTATTACAAAACTTTTATATAAGCTGTCTCAAAAAATTTATAAACAAATATGAAAACCATATTGTATAAAACTGACATAATGAAAAAAGAATAACAACATTCTACAATACACCAAAAATCAACAAAGAAGACTTATACAAATTAATCACAATAATATATACCATGTCAACAGGCATCAATTATATAGTACAACTTGCAATCTATGTAGACTATCAAGCTTAAAACACATTAATTCAAATACTTGCCTACCACTTGGTTATGCTCTATGTAAAATTAATTTATAGCTTGATCATTGGATACTTTACAGTTACTCTACAAACAATATTTTATACTATCAAATCTAGTTGAGTTTTAACTACTCTAGTAGGCTTAGGTTGCAGATAAATTAGATAGATAACAGTTAGTTTCTCTCTATAGTCTAAGCTTTACTCTTGTAACAAATTTGTAATTGAAGTAGATTTTGTAATTTATATTTAGAGAAGTCCCTAGAGGCATCTTTAACAAATTAATAAAGATATGAGCAAAACCTCACCTTAATTTCAAAAAAAAAAAAAAAAACCAATATAGAAAACAACTCTCATATAATTGCAAGTTGTTATTTTCAGTATTTTAATATCTTATTCAGTTGTTTTACCAACTGTTGAGCTTCTCATTTAAACATATTAATAACCTTGTTAACCTTTGTACTTACTACAATAAATCCAAGTGCTAATATAAAAATATTTATTAACAGCTCTTCACTAGTAAACATAATCACCTTAATACAATCAGTTCAATTATATAACTATTCTAGCTTAAAAAAACAGCAATATATCTACTTTCTTCTAATACTAAAAGCAATAATATATAACTAAACTCTAACGATTACATTTAATAAAGAACTCAAAATTCTATAAACACAAAACAATATCTTTACACTAGATTCTATATTACAAAAATTTCTATATAACTGCTTCATTTCAAAGCTTCTTGGCAATCCTTATACATATTTACTGAAAACTACTTTGAAGCAAATTTACCAAATTATAAACAGAATAATTTGGTTCAACTAACAGTAAATCTCATACTGGTATACTTCACAAAGCAAGATCAACTAGTTATTAACTCTGCAATACATATTATATAAAGAGAAACCTTTTGCCTTAGTGACTAATCTTTTCTCTTCAGTACTAAAACACTTTAAAATAAAACTACTCTTGAAAAAACTACTTACTCATCTCTTGCTTTCTGAAGAAATGCTACCAAATATCCAAACTATTTCTGTTCAAGGTGCTATAGTTACCAAAAGATATAATATACTTCTTAACTTGCTTTTAGAACCATATATGTCTTACAACTTTAATAAAAGATGCAGTACAGAAAACATGAAATAACTTGGAAATGCCATGCTATAAAATACATAGATTTACTTAAGCCTTTATCTCAAACTATATTAACAAGCATATGTCATTAGAACTAATAACAACTAAGACACTAATACTTTTTGAAAACAATAAACAAAAAAATAAATATGCTTTTCTCATACATTACAATATTAGAATACTCTCCCCTGCAGATCTCAAAACATAAAAATTGGCAGAGGCAAAAAACAAAAAAAAATAGAAAGATAGTAGATACAATAAAAGAAGACCTAAATAAAAAAGCCTACTCTGGACAAAAAAACTACTTATACAAGATACAAAGCAAAGATACAACCACTTTAACTATACAAAACAAAAGTAAAAAGAGAAAATTCAATACTTTTAACCAGGAAGGCAAACTAAGGCTATTAAGGCCAGCAGTATTGCAAAGTTACAAAACAAAAACACCAGGCACAATGAGCAGCAATCACAAATACCCTACTAGATAGCAACAACATCATACCAACCTAAATGACACTTACAAAGATGCATATAATAAAAAAAGATATATTGTTCCTTCTCAAATTTTAGCTAGCAACAAAAGTAAGTGATACAGCATACCTTTTACAAAACAAACAATGACATCATCTCAAGCAAACCAGCATAACAACAATACAACACAAACTGGCAACAACAATAATACAACAAATATCATAGGAAAAAAAAACAATATAGTAATTATTATGCACAACACACAAGCTCATAGTCATAAAAGGAAACCAAACAACCATGCTACATAATCAAACACCAGATATAGAAATAGTTGATTAATACAATATAGAATCTATACTAATTGAATTGCAAAACTCCTATAAAGCAAAAGCAAATAGCAACCAAGCTACAGAACTAGAACAAAGCAACCAAATGAACACAGAAATAGAACAAACAAACAACCTGATGATGCCAAACATGAACAACAAACTCACATATAGTCAAATAGTTCAAAAAGATGCAAGCATAAGTGATATGACAGAAATTGAAACTGACTATATAGAAACATAGACTCAACAAGTAAATGATAACCTGAAGGCCAAAGTTACTACACCATTTAACAACAAAGAATGGTTATACGATAGCATAATTGAAGCATACAAATTTAAAAAAAAGATGCAAGCATTTATCATATATAAACTACAATCAAAGCCAATGCATCTGAAGCAAAATTTAGATATACTAATCCAACCTTCTTTACAATCTTTACATATGCTAAAAAATTCATGCCACTACACTAATCTGAATACAACCAAATGTTTACAAAGATACTAAAAAATTACAAAACTACAAATACAATTACTATTACTAACAGATACATCTGAAATCTAATTTACATGAAACTAGGACAGAAATTAATCATAGATTACACAACAAACTTGAACTTCAAAACTCAACCTCCCAAACATATAGCTAAAGCTTTAAAATACTACAAGAGTTTTACAAAAAACAAAGCTGCAATAGATATAAAAGCAATTCAAGAAGTATTAAATAATGCTCTAACATCATATTTAGCAAAACTACTTAAATTACCAGAATTTATTTCAGAAAAAATATGAAATATTCTTCCTTTTACTTTACTAATTAAATATAGATCACAGACAAGAGCAATTGTTACAGCTTTATACAAAATTTACTCTTTTGAACAAATTTCAGAAATCTACTTTACCAAACTTCCACCCTTACCAACAAACTCAGAAGACTTAGATAAAGCAATAAAAAATCTATTTCTAATTACAGAAAGAAGAGAATTTACAAGACTAGCCTACTATAAAAAATAACTTCAAGACCATTATAATTGTAAAGAAATATCTAGTTATTACTTTAAATTACCACTATCTATTCTTATGAAACCCTTTTTATTATTGGCATACCAAGATATAGAAGACCTACAACTTAGACAATACTTCTTAATTGATAGAGCAGACCCTCTAGTAGACATGAAAGATATAACAGTATGGTTAAAAGAATATTACACTTTTCAAATCATACTAAATGATTACTTTAAAGCAAAACCAAATCTTCCAAAAGATCCCTCAAAATCAAAACTATAAATACTACTCCTTCCTAATTACTGATGACACAATAGCAAAAAACTTTATAAATAAAATCAAAAGCACTTATAAGCTTACTATACCCTTTTCAGAAACAATTATGATAGCAAATCCAACTAACAAACCCAGACTACCCATAAACCCTTCTGAAATTACAGATTACAACCTAATTCTACCAATTGATACACATAAAAGACTTACAAAAACAGCACAAATGCTAAGACAAACATACTATTTTCAAAAAACTTCAGACAGCTAAATTTAAATAACTAATATTGCATACTTATGAGACATTAGTTCTGATATATTACTAGACCAAAAACCTGAAATTCCAGACTCAATCGAGAAAATACATGAAGAAATAAATACAAAAAATATAAAAATAACAAACATAAACCTACCTATTACCCAACAAAACAAAGCAACTGAAATACTAAAAACTTTAAGAGAACACTATACAATAAAAGAAATTCTTAAATTCCTTTTCATATTTCCATCTCTTCCAGAACCCAACTGGGAAATATTTTGCCCATATGCAAAATAAATGACAACAATAAAAAAAGATAATAGCTCAACCTAATATCTCAAAAACAAAACACATCATCTTTTAAATTAAACAACAATAACTCTATTAATACACTACAAACTCTTCTTAATGAAAGCTTTATAAATATCAAGGACCATCTTAATATTGTAACTTACAATGTATAGAGACTTAATGAGCCACTAAAACTACAGATCTGGTTAGAATACTGTGCCAAAAACAACTATTATATTATTTCAATCATGGAAACCAAACTTAAAAATTCTAATGTCTCAACACTTTCCAATCCAATCTACAAAATCTACACATCCAATTTCAAGCCAAAAGATAATTCTTAACATGAAGCTAGTATGAAAACTGCAATCATGCTTCACTACAAACTTCAATCTTACATATTTACAGTAATATACAAACAGTAACAGGCATAGCAATAAGCATTGACTTTCATTTACCTTCAAACAATAAGCTTCGTCTTATCTTGTATATCTTACATCAAACCATTCAGAACAACTTAAAATTATGCAAAACACAGTTAACAATTAGTTGTCACAAGCGAGAAGCCATAATTGACATATAATTACAATGGGAGACTTTAATGATAACTATAATCATTTTAAACAAACATCAAATCTCTTTACTACATTTTAGTCACTATCATCTACCAGCCTAATAGAATTTTATGCAATAACTGAACCTATATGCCAAAGAGGATCAAATCAAAGCCAAATAGATAACATATGGATCAACTCAGAAATTTTACTAGACTTTAGTTCATCTAAAATTATCGATTCAGTAGATATTACAAACAGCAATTATAAAATAATTGTTACTATATGGAAAACAAACTTTCAGCTATAACTACCTCAATCCAAAAAAAAAAATATATATATACCTATATCAATAAATGTCAATAGACAAATGGGAAATTTTCACTAATTCACTCGAATTAGAATTTAAATTAATATCTCTAATACAAGACATTACAACAATACAACAACTAAACAAAATTTGAAACAAATAGTCAAACTCAATTAAAAAAGTTGCAAACTAAATCATACCAAAAACCTATACAGCTTCTAAAACATATTATGCTTATTTTCTCAAAGCAACCAAATTACATTTGGCACTCAAACTTACAAGCAAATGCCTAAATGATATTAGAAATTTAAGACCTCAAACTTCAATAAATTCTGTTATACAAAATACTAACAATTTACTACAACAAATATCCTTCTATACAGACTAGTCTATTAATTCTTGTCAAATCTAAGACATCACATCCAACTACCATCTCTTCTTGCAATTCTTGAAACATCTTCAAAAGACCTTATAGAAAGCTCAAAGTCTTAAAATTCAAAATGTATAAAATGAAAAAATTAATTATATTCAAAGAAAATACAATAATATAGAGACTAATACATCTTGAATAATAAACAGTATACTTAAATGCAACCAAGACCAGGTTTTATTTAATAAGATTATAACATCAGACAAAATAATTAATAATCCAGAAGAAATAAAACAAGCAACAAAAAAACACTTCAACAACTAGACCAAATGTAATCCAACAAATATTCAATTTAAACAAGAATAGGCATCTGCCTTATAACTTCTGTTACACATCAATCCTAACATATACAATAGCTTGTTACAACCAATAATCTTACAAGAATTAATAGAAACTATAACATCCTTACCAATTCATAAAGCTACAGAACCTTCTAGAATCTTAAATGAAATGCTACAACATTTACCCAAAGTAGCAAAACAAATACTATTAGATATCTTTAATGCATGTCTCAAAATAGAAAAAACACCAAGTAGTTGAAGGCATGCAAACATATGGGCAATCTCAAAAAAACAACATTACAACAATGATCTTACTTATACTCCCCCAATTACATTAATCAAATATACTAGAAAAATCTTCACCAAGATAATTACTCTCCAACTCAACAAGATCTTTACTCAACACTTAATATTAAATGAAAACAACAATGTCATACTTTCTTTTACCTCAACTTTTTAACCTATACAAACTGTTTCTCATATAATAGCACATGCCAATACAACAGAAAGCCAATACTGGATCTTGGCACAAGATATGTCTAAAGCTTATAATACAGTTTATATACTTCTCTTAATTAAAACACTTCAGTGAATACACATACCTACCTCTATAATCAACCTACTAAACTACCTCCTTAATAGCAGACAAAATTCAGTTATTACAAGCATTGAATTAACTAAACCCTATACAGTATAAGATGGAATAGACTAAGGAAAAACCTTCTCTCTATTCCTATGAAGAATTTACTATGATCTACTAATTTATCATATAGATACAACATACAAAGGGAACAGTAAGTAATAAAACTCTTTCCGTAAATCCTTTTTACACAAAAATAATTAAAAATCCGTCAGTACTAAAATCGTCAATACCTGGTTATTTTATTAAGAT
>CAJVQA010003131.1:0-20204 GCA_910591915.1 Cetraspora pellucida
AAATTTGTAAATACAGAAATACGCGAAAAATATTTTCTGGTTAGCGTAAAGTAATCGAAGTTGCCCATACTAAAATCCGAATTACATACCCGGCAAATCTGTCCGGCTACCATTTTTTGCGGGCGACGCTAGGGTCGTTCAGTTTATAGGGTAAGTATCACAGGACGAAGCAACAAAAAATTATACTGTTAATCCTTCCCTCCTGGAGGGGGGAAGTCGTTTAATGGGAACTTTATTTGTTTTTATCAAGCAAAGCGGAGTTGTTCTTCCCTAAGGGCCAACATGGCCTTTATTTATAATATAAAATTTTATGCGACACATACAACCGAGTAATCGTTTGTTATATGCGACAAATGCGATGAGTACGATTGATCTTTCCCTTTTTTGTTTTTTTTAGTTAACGTGACTAAATAAGAACGATTTTTTTTTTTTTGATGTAATTATTTTTTCCGGTTTATCAGTAGATGATTAATCATTAGCAAGTATTATTTTAAAATTAATTAACAAGTAAAATTTTAAAGTTGAAATTATAAAATCTTATTTATTGTATATGGTTATCTTTTTTTTAAATGGGTATTTAGAGCGAAGTATTATAGGTAACTTGTTTTCTTAAATTATAAACAAATGGATAGCCTTAATTTTTTTGTTCGCGCCACTAACCTCGATGTATCGTGTGTGGTGTATTCTAAAATTGAGAAAATATTTGGTTGTGTGTTAAAAAAACAAAAAATAACTAAAAATATTTGGTATTTTGAGTTTTGTATAAAGTTTTTACGCAGTATGTTGTCTGGTCGCGATCACAGATTGTATTAAGGAAATCGTGAGAGCAGATTGGGTAAATAATGTAATTACGTAACATATTATTAGTTACGGCATATAAAGTATGAGCAATTAGCAAGAGTCAAAAGAAGTTTATGTTATTGTTGTAATTTATATAAAAATGAGAAAATAAAAAGATTACTTTTGCTTTGCTTTAAATAAAACACTGGTGAAATTTTGTTTTCGTAAAAGTTATTTATATTTACTTGTTAAATTAGTTATATAGAATAACTCAAATGTTACTTTGTAAAAAAACACAAAAGATGTACGGGTAATGCTAAAAAAACGCGTAAGTTCTTATACATTTAATCATTTTAATTTTAACCTTACTATATATTTAGTATTAAATAGGGTCATTAAAAATAAAATACATAAAAACATTATAAGGCATTATTTGGCATCACTTACATCACTTACGTATAAAGTAATTCTGCCATGAGGTAAATACTGTAGGTTAGTCTATTTTATAGCGATAGGGCAGACATAACATATTTGACAGATTCATTCTGGATCACATTGGAGACGATCTTGTGGTAATTTTCACAAAGCATTAATGTTGCAAAATAAAAATTAACTTTATTTAACCTTAAGAAATATGTGGGCTGATGACAGGTAGCTTTAGTGTATATTAAGACTACGGATTAATATTTGGCCAAGTTTTTAGTTGGTCTGTTCTATGTACACATTCTCCAATATGTGCAAATTCTGCACGAAGTGCAGAAGATAATTGCATGTTTAATATAGATTCATCAAATGGTCGTAAAATTAGCAAATCATTTAACCTTTGCGATCTTGAAATAATTACGTATATACTGTTATTTGCATGATTTCCTGATAAATTAATGATTGTTTTTTGGAGAGTACGTTCTTGGGCTTTAAAGTCTATAAATGTGAACGCAGGTGCTAATAGAAGTTGGAAACACTGGAACCTTCTGCAAATTTTAGATCCATCACGTCTCTAAATCGTGTGTACGCAAGCATGCTTAATAGGATAAATAGGTACATGGTTAGGTGGAAGTGTTTCATATGTTCAAGTGCTTTGCTGATTAGTTCGACAATAACATATTTGGGTGGGTGTTTTAGTACTATGATGTTTTCTTGAGAGGATAAAGTATCAATAGAATTTTTATTATACACTATTGTCTAAGAATTCCTAGTGAGCCATTTGCAGATTATCATTAGTACAGATATTAGTTGTTAAAACAACATTCATATTAATAGATAAAGGTAAAATACTGCAAAGTGTATTTTCTTTGGTATCAGGTGTTGATAAAAATTTGAGATGGTTATTTCTAGTAAGAATTCTTTTATTATAAGAATCTTGTGCACAAAAATAGATTACATGGTGATTATTATCATAAGCATGTTCTTTTGTAGCATTGAAATTAAGTTGAATATAAAGATCATTTCTTGTAATGAGAAAAGTAACATTTTTCCATTCATAAGAATTAATTCTATTATTTTCAAGAACTCTTGATTGTAATGCTGATATTTGGTTTTCTGTAAGATTACTGTGATGTATATTTTTTAGAATACTAGCATAAAAGATATTATTTATTTGATGCATTGAAGTATTTAATTAAACTGTAAATTTAATATTTAGCTAAAGTCTTCTTCCTATTGTATTAACAACAGTTCAGAAACCAATTGATAAAGGATTAGCAGTACATTTTCTCTTTATGTGTTTTGAAGGTTTGTGATCTATCGAAGAAGAAAAGCAAGTAATTTTGTCTGTCATGTCTAAAACAAATGGCAATTGCATGAAGTCTTCAAAAAATAAGATGTTTATTCCAGCAAATAGAATAGAATCATCAGTCATTTTTATCTGTTTTACAAAAATATGAAATTTTATAAAGAGGTTTGCCCAATCATCGAGAGTTCATCTATTATAATATATTTAATTTTAGACTAATATTTTTAAAGTTGGTATAAGAATTCTTCAGATAATTTTAAACAATTGTCTCTATATTTATTAAAACCAAAATCACATACAGATGTATAGTACTTTCATATATATTTACTATTGCAATTTTAGTAAGAGCTAGAACACTAAGAGTATTATGCTATAAGATATATTCAAAGTAAGAAAAGATCATCTAAATTACTCTGGATTTACTACTTTCACTCACACCTGTAAGGTAAAGCAGAAATTAAATTGGCTTATTTTCTGTTATTTGATTATTTTTTTGATGATTATCACAAAAAAGAAAATAAGTTTTTCTTTGTTTATGATTTAATCCATGTGCAAACTATTCCAAGTAATCAGTATTTTCTTTTAAAAGAATAACATTTGAAAGCATATCATGTGAAAGATTCATATGTGTATTTAGTAATATATTATCTTTAAGAATAAAATTATCATCACTATTATTTTGTAAAATTGATTTTCAGAAGGTGATTGTTGTTTGCCAAATTTTTAGAAAATTATTATCAATGGCTTGACTTGGATATATAGTTTCTGATTTATCATTAAAACTTATTTTATTTGAAGATATTATATTTTTTTGATAAAATCTATTATGAATTTATAAAAGCTCATAGTTGCATTAACTATTTTAATCTCTTTAAGACTAGATCTTATAATCACTTCAGGATCAAATTTAGATATCTTTTTATTAAAGGTATTTTTAGTTAGTAAATTATTATTATCATCATCTGAAAGAGCTAACTCATTATTAGCATCATATCTGAAAACAGAACAGTTTATACAACAGCTTTTATAAGTATCAGATTCTTTGTTACATTTTGATATAGTTCTCTATTGAGAACTATTACTTTAGAACAACTATGTAGTAACTCTATATTATCAATAACAGATTTTAGACAAAGTGATAAATATGAGTTATCTAAAAATATTTTACATATTTCAGTCCAAGAATCATAATTTTCTTGAAAGTTTGAACAGTTTTCTATGGTTTAAATAGCATAAGAAGCATAGTCCATAGCATTTAATCTTTTTTATATTATTCTTTTTAGGTATTCCTTTATTATATAATACAACTATTCTTTCAAATCTACATTTTCTATGTATTTGAATATGTGTTTTATATTGAAGATGAACATTATAGGATTCATAAAGGTAATCATAATTGACTTCATCTCTAAGAAAAAGAAAATAATCAATATATGATTTGTTTTCTTTTAAGCTTTGGTTTGATAGCATATAAAGTTCATGAGAGTTTATTAGAGTTTTCCAAATAGTAAAAGCATAGTTGTAGAGGCAAATATTATGTAGTAATTTGCCTTGAAATTGATAATCAACTTGAAGGTTAATAGCAGTTAATTTGCCATTATAGGATGATATCAAGAATGACTCAAATATTGAGTCTTGGTCATCTTCTTTACTCTAGTTTAATTCATTATCTGATTCAGAATCTGTTTTATACATGTTTTCAAAACTTTGGCAAATATTTGTTTATTTTTTTATAAGATAAATTTCAGAAGTTTAAAGATGAATTGATATAAATTTATTTGAAGTATAATGATCACTAATGCCTACAAACTTGCAGACTTGTAAGTTCTATTTGTTTAGACATTTAGTTAAGACATTTTGTTACAAGTTTTCATAATTTATCTATAATGTTTTTTGGAATCTTATTTGAATTTTAGATTAAAAAGCCTCTAAGATAGAGGCACATATTAAGGAAGAACTATATGTGCTAATATCTGACTTAGTAATATAATCTGTAATATAATAAATATAGACCAAAACAAGTTTCCAAGTGGATATAAATTTGATATCATTATTTTTTTATATGTGGCCATTATATAAGAATTACAGTTATTAAAAAAGCATTTGTACATTAAACAGCAATGATGACTTGTTCAGAAAAAATTAACCAGGTAGAGTCACAAGTTCTTTTAGAAAGTCAAATTGACAATTTTTTGTAAACTATAATTATATTTTTTATAAATATTAGTACAATAATAAAAAAGAGTACATTTGCAAATAGCAAGTAAGTCTAAACAGAATTTTTTTTTGAAGTCCATTAATCTAGGATCAGGTATAGGGAGAAAAGATAGATGCATTCATTTTTTAAGAATCTTTTTAGGAACCATACATTCTGCTTTAATTATATTATTAGTTATTAAATTACCTTCTTTTTAAAGGTAACTAATATTCTTATAAACAACATTACTAACATAATTTAAGAGACATTAGCAAAATGCATTGTTATTTTTGAGTTTGTTATGCAATAAGATTGGGTTAAGAGCACCATTAAGTCAAACAAACATATAACAATAAGGGGTGCTATGGTTTTGGTATTCAATAACACTGTAATAATTTTTTACTAATCTGAATAAAATGTTTATAAATTGTTTGAATAATAACATCAAAATATTTAGTGACAGCTATAGAATCAAAGTGTGTAAGCTGAGACCTTTCTGAAGCTTTTGGAAAATTTCAGAAACAATTTCTTAAGATCAATTTTATTTCCTACATACATCATGACAATCAGGCTATGGAGATCAGCAGGATTTATTGTCAGAAATAGAAAAAGTCTACCATCTTTCATAATAATAGAACAAATCTTATTGCATATATGAGCATGTGATTGATAGAATAATATTAATTTTGAATCAGCTGAGTTCACATTTTTGAGTAACTTTATAACTGCAAAGTTACTAATAGGCTGTTTATTCTGTTTTTGTTTAATAGCTAAATCAATATTTTCAAGTTTAAGTAATAATATCAATTTAGCTGATCAAAAAAAATTGTTATTTCTTATTAGATTGTAAAATTCTGTTGATACTTCTTGTCATTGCAAAACATTGAAGATTACAAAGAAGAATGATTTGTTTTGTCTAAATTTTGGATCTTGGTGATGTATAAGATGATTAGTATATTTATTTAATGTAATATAAATTAAGCAACTTTCATAACTACTGACACTATATAGATAAAGAACCAGAAATCTAGCAGAAAATAAGGCAGTATCTTCATATTCATTTAGGAGTTTATTGCTATAAAGTATGTTTAGTATATGAGAATATATAGATTCTGTTTCTATTTTATTTACAGCTTCATTTAAAAATAGCTGCTCAAGTGAATTAGAATTTGATTTGCTAATAAGTTTTTGAAAAGAGAGCAAAGTAAGCTCTTTTTTAGTAATTGGCATATTATCAATATTTATTATTTCAAAAGGTCTAAGTTTACTTGCAGTATTGATTAAATTATTATTAATAAAATTGTTTATATTATGTTTACTAAGAATTTCTTTATATTTGTCTTCATTTTCATTAAATTTATGATAATCTGATGATGGTTCACATGTATAACCTATATAGTGATTTGTTTCTCAAGAATCAATATTTATAACTGTAGTTATTAATGATAAAGCATCAGATATTTCTCCTTTAGGCAGACAATTTAAAGTATTTTTATCTAGTTTAAAATTATCTTTGAATGGTTTATTATGTATAAAAAGCTATTGAAGTGCTGTTGTTACTTTACTTTTTCAAACTTAAAGTACCTTCCTTAGTTAATTGTGATCAGAAGTTTCTTTTTCAATAAACACTACTTTAATATATTCTCAAAGTTTATATATTGGTAAAGGAAGAACATTTATTAATAAACTTAGATTGTAACAACAAGTCTTTTAAGTTTGTAATAAGTATATTTTTTCTTTGTTAACTGAATAAGATTTATATATAGATAACTAAGTGATATAAGTAGTTGTTTTAAGATAGTTAAATTATGAAAACATGGAGGTGTAAGTCCAATTCACATATTATTAGCCAATGATAATAAGGAAGTTTTATGTTTATATAAATAATTGTAACAAGAATAGCAAATTCATAAGTTAAAAGGATTATCTGAATTGTTTTGGCATTTGGGTAAATAAACAAATCTATAATGTCTAGGAAGAACTTTTAGTTTGCTAGCATTAATATAAGAATATTCATCATTGTAATTAATTTCAAATAATAAAGCAGTAAGTTTTATTGGTGTTTTAATTAGAGACAGTTCAATTTTTTGTAAAGAAATTTCTTTGTAGTTTTTGTAATTATAAAGCTCTGAACAAATTGCATATAGCAATTCTCACAGTTTGTTTAGGTTAGCCTTATCTTGAAATTCAGCTAATGCCTCTTTAGCTATTTCTTTTTTAACAGATTGAGGTTATGTAATATATTGTTGTTATATTTTTTCAAAATCTTCATTAATCTCTATAATATGCAAAAAGATAACTAGGTTTTCTGCTTTCTGATTTTTTGTAAATAGAGTTTGAATTTTCTTTTTCTTATGATTAGTAACTCTATTTACTTTTGTAATTTTTGAAATTAAGGTTCTTTATATTAAGTAGCTAATCATTTATAAGGCTTTCTCTTTTTGGCTTTACCTTTAGTTTTTATAATAACATTATATATTTAAAATTGATAATTAGATGTAAATGAAAAAGTTGAATAAGTGTAAATAACTGAGCTTTGATTGGAATTCTATTAATAAGTTATAATATATAAGTTAAAAAAAAATTATTAATTGTTGATATGACCCTTTTATATTTAGTATTGAGTAATTTCATGTTATAAATTTTATTAAAAAAATTACAAAAAATTTTAACAACAGAATCTATATTAAGTAAAATAAGTATCCTATTTGGCTTGTTCTTGAAAGTATTCTAAAACACTATATTCATTAAGAATAGACTTTTTAATTTATATTTCCTAATATGAATTTCTAGTTGATATATAAAATTACAAGTTTATTTTAGTAGATCATACTAGAAATGCAAAGAATTAGTTAAAAATATATAGATGCATACAAGAAATAGATATGTAGAGTAATTTCAGAAAACTTGTAACTTACTTATTTCAATAGTTGTCAAAAAATAACAAAGATTAAACTACAAATAAGAAATAGATATACTACAGTAATAATAAGCTGAAAAGTTATACTACTATTTTAAAAAAATATTTACTAACATCAAAAACTAAAATAAAATATACTATACACCTAATTGGTATGCATTGATAGGCATGATATGATTTGGTTCAAGAAAGTGTGCTTTGATTATCACTGCAATAGTTACAAAAATTAGTAATTAAGCATTTTTGAATTCTCTGATTATCTTTTCTAATTTCTCTTATTTATTAATACTACTAATATATTCTTATTTTTCTATTATAGAGCTCACTAAAGCTTTAATTTCTATTTTTTTCATTAAAATTTTCAATTATTATTACATGATATCTACTTAAATCAAATTACAAATAGTATATACTTATATAAGTATTTTAGATAATTGCAAGTTTAATCATTATTTATTTTATTATATAATGAATTTAATTACTAATTTGATCTACATTTTCCTTTGCCAACAAGCAATATCAGGTTAGATGAATCACAGAGCAAAAGATAATATAAACAATTAGAGTTTTAGATATCATATATCTGACAAACATAGTTATAATACTATATATATGATTGACTCACCAAGTAAGATTTTTACATAATTTGTATTAAAAAATTTCAAAATAGTAATTTATTATAAAAGATTAGTGTATTTTTAAACATTCTAACTTCTGTTCTAATGTAGCAAATTTAATCTTATAACTTGAAAATGATATATTGAGAATATAGTGTAAAAACTATGTTGCCATATTTAATATTAATATATAAATTTTAGTAGTACTCTATATAAATAATGAATAGTTTACTATTAAAATCTTAGTAATCTATAATTTTTGTTAAATTAATAAAATAAATTAGAAAATGTTTAAACATGGTTTTAAAAGCATAATCTTAATATATTATTTACAAGTTATATAATTAAATTTACTTTATTAGAATAGAAATTAGAATGTTTTAAAAATATACTGATCTTTTTTTTTTTTAATTTCTCACTGCCTGGTCGCTAGTGGGCTGCAGCTTGCAGCTGTTTTATTAGTTCATATTTCAAGTTCATAGGACCTTCTATCAGGACTCTATCTACATTTTACATTATTTGTGTACATTTTTACAGTACTATCTATATACTAATTTTTGTGTTCATATTACCCTGGAATTTCACTGTAATTATTCCTAATCAGGGATTCCTTTGTTCTATTATTATTCTCAGCCTCCTAATCATCATGGCCTTCTTATGTCTGGTTCATCATCATTTAAGGATCTGGGTACCAAAGATCTTTCTATTTTTATAGTTCATGGTTAGCTGTAGTTAATTAACAATCATATTCCTAACTCAGTTTTTGTCACCTGTTGGACTTGAACTGGCAACCTTGCAATTGGTGACCTAGGAGCATAACCACTTTGCTATCAACCTGCAGGTCTATAATGATCTTTTATAACAAATTCATTAAAATTTTTTAATACAGTACTGATCAACAAAATTATACTTAATAAGTTAATCAAATAGTAATGCAGTATATTCATCAAAGATATGATATCTAACACCCTAATAAATGATGTTATTTTATAGTTTTATATGAGCTAGGAATCTGAAATAACTTTTGCTATCAGTATTTTGAAGTTTGAAACTTAAGATGAGTTGCTTTATTCTTTAATTTTTCTATTTTATATACTTTTTATACTATATATAAATTTATCAAATACTAATTTATTTATTTTTAGTTTTATTTATTATATTTTTTTAATCTATAAAATTTTTTATTACTATTCTATTGATCTCTTCTATTTGTAAGATAACATAAATAATAAAAATAGTTTGAATATTATACTGTATTAATATACTATTCATCAGAATAAGATTAATCTTTCAGCATACTAGTCTAGGATATTGTTTATAATTTTAAAAGTTTTAATAGATTAGTCATAATACACAATCAAGAATTTTATATCATAAAAAGAATTTTTAAACAACAAGCATATTTAGCATTCATACTATTGCAGGAATTGAGTATTATTTTTTGGATTATTAAATATAGAAGAAAAAATATTATATAAATATGTAATAAACAATTTTACTATAAGTTATTCCAAATTTAATATGTTGCAATGAATATTTTTTATATGAAAAATATTTAAATTACACAATATTTAATATTATAATTTGATTTAAACTTATAAACTTTATATAAATAATAAGTAAAATATATAGTAAACTATTAAAATTTTATTTTTGCATGTTAATTATTTATAATTTTTCAATATTCTTTTTTTTTAAAGTTGTTCTGATACTTCTTTTTCTTTTTTTAAACTAATGATCTTTAGATTTTTTATTTTTTTCTTAGCTATTTGCTTCTTTATTTAAGTCAGTAACTTTATTTTCATGTTCAAATAGTATTATTTTTTTTGTCTTCTTTAGTATTCAAATCAACATAATTTGGTTGACCAAATTTTTTTTTTCATTAAATAAATTACTTTTTGCATCAGTGTTAATAATCTCTGACAAGTTTTCAGATGACTTACAGGTGGCAGTAGTATCATATTTAACTAAAGAATCCATATGTTCTTCCTGTTTTTGAGCAGTAATAGATTCAACATTATTAGCAATAATGTCAATAATTGTTTAACTACTTGGTCCTATAGAAGAAGAACTTTCAGATATGTTATAATTCATGTTTAAAGTCTTTAAATAGTCTATATCAGTTGCTTCTAACATCATTTTGCCAGATGTTGAAAATTTGATAAGCTCAGAAATAAAATAGATATTACCAAATTTAATATTTGATTTTGAAGAACTCAAATATTTTTGAAATCTCACAGATTAAGAGGAGTAAAAAACAGTTATTTGCATTTTAACATTAGGTGTTCCAGTAATAGCATTATACTTAATGCACTTTATACCAAAATAGATAAAATTACCAACATCCTTTAGAATTCGAGTCACAAATATGGGAAACATACTATAAAGAATATATAAAAAAACACTAGTAGTATCAAATTTATGATTAGGATTTCCAGTATCTAGAACTCTTGCATATATGATAGTAGACAATAATCAGAATTTTTAACTACATAATTTTCGGAAAAAAATACAATATTACCAGCAGTGATTATCTAAGGTTGATCATTTACAAAAAAAAAATACTTTTAATAAATCATTTGTGATATTTCATTAAAAAGCTTGTATTTTGCAAGACTATATGAACATAGTCAACTACTTTCACAAAGATAATAACTACAATAAAAGTAATGTGAGAAGACATTTTTCAATAATTAAATGCAAGTGAATTATGATACAAAAAGAATGAACTATCTTGTAAACTTGTCAAAAGTTATATATATATATATGTATATATAAAAAAAAAAAAAAACAAAGACAAATTATTAATTTCTATTTCTTTATTTTTATCAATAGTAAATCTTATGAAATATCATTAAATTTAATTTTAGAAATAAGATATTTTTGAAAATGAACCAAAAAGGTTATATAATAATTTATTGTCTTCTAGGCTTAGATACTAATATCATAAGATTTTCTCCTATAATTTCTTAATGAACCTTAATGTGTTTTAATATAAATTAAATAACAATTCTATATAATCAATAAATATTCTTTTTAGATCAATTATTGTAACATAACTAATTTACAGTTTGCTATTAATACTATAGTACTGGTACTATAACCTGTACTCAATATTAATTACAATATGCTGTTTGGATATATTTTAATATTTTAGTTAATAATCAATATTAGATCCAGTTTAATTTAGTTTAACACAAATAGTATATAATATGTTTTTCAGATTTCATACAATCTATAATAAGTAAAATACAAATACATATATACACATATTTATATAATTCAAAAATGAATGAAATCAAGATATAACCTGATATCATAATAAATTAGACAAATTTGAGACACAACCAAATTAAGTGTCCAGACTTATACACTTTCAAAAAATTTTTTATTAAAAAATAAAAATTCCTGAAATTGCATAAGACTGAACACTTTACAATGAGAACACAAAACCATATTGATATATATAGCAATAGCAATAAATCAGTATAGGAAGATTTAAACCAGTAATAATAAGCCCAATACAAAGACAAAAATCATGAGTATAATTAAAAACAAAATAGGATAAGCATTTTACAATGCATATATATATATATATGCTAACTAATAAGATGCATGTATTTGCACAAAAACACTTTACTTACTATAAAACTATGCACTTCATTGCACTTTGTTCCTGGTATAATCATAAATTAACACTAAGTAAATATCTATAAGTCAGATGAAATCAAGAGCAAGGTCTATATAAATAAGTATTAGTTTTTTTTACCAAGTTTTTTTTGTTGTGATAATAAAATTAATACAATGATCTGGTTTGAGTAAAACTAGGACTAGTATATAAATACTATTTCTTTTTTTAAAAAAAATTTTTTTCTTATACTATTAGTTTGAATTCTGGTTTAGTATTAAAAAGTGTTAGTTTTTTGGTTTATTTCTGAAGTGTGATATTAATGTCATTTAAAAAATCTAAAAATGTTACAAAAACTACTGTAAACTGCTATATACAAGACCTTCAGATATAAGATCCCTATGCACAGTATTATACTTAGGTTTACAACATAGAATAAAGCTTATTCAAATAGACTCAGGTCTTGTATATAACAGTTTACAGTAAATTTTTTCTACTTTTATTTCAATACAAAACTAATATATTTATATCTAAATCACTTATAGTTTATAAGTACAGTAAATCACTATATATTAAACAGTATTTTTTCTTTTTTACATTACTAATTATTTCTTGTTGATTTTAAAAATTTTTTAAAAGTAGAATTGTAAAATAGAAGTCAAAGTCAAATAGGAAATTAAACTTGTTATTATAATAAGTAGCAGTTTCTAATTTTAATTTATATTATTTTTTTCTTTTGATTTTTTAGTATATATTTTTTTTTATAGATTTGAACTTTAAAATTATATAAGTCATTTAAATATTTATTCATTATTTGCATTAATATTATTTATTTATATATTATTTATTTCTTGACTGTGTAATATTTATTATTTGTTTTTTATCATACATTCTGTATATAATTATTTGTTTATATTTTAGGTTTATTTTTACTATTAATAGTACAAAAGTTATTTTAAATTAGATATAACATAAAGTAGTATTTTATTATATGTATACTGTATAGTTATTTTAAACATGATAAATTATGAAATAGAAATAAATTTGGATACTAATATAAAATAAAATAGTGGAAATAAGTTTTTTAAAAATAAAATTTATATATATATAATGTATAAAAATCTTGTAATCTGTATTCAATTTACTAATAAATAAAAATTCAACTTAATAAATTGTATTTATATATAATTAATTATATTTATTTTATTATTTAAATACAAATTATAATTTTTTTAACATGATCTTTTATTTTTCAAATTCATTTTTACATTATTAAATTATAATCATATCCAAACCATTTGTGATTTTTAATTATAATTTTAAAAAAATTTTATTTACTAAATTGTTTTTCAAAAATAAGTATTACTTAATACAAAGAGGTTGATTAAGATCTTTCTAAAAGTTAGAACAATATTAAATAAAAATCTTTAAAAAGTAGTTATTACTTCAAACATGTAAACAGTATTAAATATTATATTATTTCTAAGTTTTACAATATATTATATTAATTTAAACTAAAAATTAAAAAATTTTTTCTTGATATTATTAAATAAAACAGTGTTATATAGAAATTAATATTAATAATAAATTATAAACATTTTAAAAGAATACAATATAACCAAAAATCTTTAGCTTTACTACAGATAATGTATTATTAATAGTTTTATGTAGTTTATTTTAAAAGCAATATTTTAAAAATTTAATAATTCTGTTTTTTTATTATTAATATATAACCTATATGTAATTTTTAATGATAGAATTGATTTGATTAATAAATTATTAGTTTTTTATTTTATTTTATTTTTTTTATTTTAAGGCTGATGTTAAGGATGGCTAATGCCTTTATTTATGCTTTTAGTGAATATATTATATATTACTTGTACAGAATGACATAAACTAGCCACTCATGTAACTTTTAGTTACCTATTTAAGTAGTCTGCTCAAGGATTCTACACTAGCTGCCATATCTATAATCTACTAGAAACTATCTAATTAAACACTATAATTTTTATACTGACTTAGACAATTAGTGTCCCAGTTCCTGTACATCTAAATGCATCTAATTTAATATTTAACCTTCCTTCTGTATGTCTGTCAAGCTATTACACAATTATTTTTAAAGCATGACATCTAACTATAAAGCTCTAAAAGCCTCCCTGTTAACTATCTACCCACTCTACAAAACATTAACAGGGCTTGCTCTTGCAAAGTTTACTCAGACTCTAGCACTTACTTCATAGTATATCCCTAGTACTTTTAGTGTACTCCTGCTTTTTCTTCAAACTCCCAATTTAAATAGCCTGATAGAACTACAACCAGTCCATTGGTATATCAGATCAGCCTGATATTTTTTTCTTCTGGTCCTTCCGGTTAGACTTCTGGTAGTCTGGTTGGTAGTACTCTCTATTCAGAGGTTTTTGCCTATTCAGATACTTCACATTGGTATCTATTTTCTAGGTCTAGCCTTTATAGTAGTACTGTCAAAGATCCATATTACCTCTCTACTCAGGTCTTCCTAAGTGGGCTTCTTGTTCTCTAATTTCTATGGATTTATACAGTTACAAGGACTTATTTTGAGTTTGCACTGCCCAATGCTAATTTGTATTCCTCTGTGTAACTAGTTACACAGATGCTTCATGACCTGTCAGTTATTCTAGTATGACTATAATTACAGGTATCTTAACTTAATCATTAGGAAAAGTTGCTATAATACGAATATTACATAGGTGATTATCTAAATTTTTGCTGTCTGTAGGTTTTAAACTTATAACCTACCACTTGGAGGGTTGACAACTTATTCACTTTACTAAGTCGCCACACCTTCAATAAATTATTAGTTAAAATACAATTATTAATATTTTATATTAAAATATTGCAAATTATGATTAATTATTAATATCTTATATTAAAGTTTTTTTTTTTTTATATATATAAGCAGTCATGCTAGTACTTTATTGAGTCTTTGAAATTACATTTGTAACTATATACATATCTCTAATATCTAAGTCTAGCATCACCTAGCCACTTTAATGGTGCCTAAGTGCAATCTGTCACATTACTTTAAACAGAAGTAAGCTACTTGTTTGACTACTTAAAGTCCATAATTAAAGAGTTTTCTCTCTTCTATGACAAGCTCCAAAATTGTCTTCATTACTTCTTCTTAACTTTTTTTTTTGTTAAAGGCTATACTTGTAGTGATACTTTATTGACTTTATATCAGGTTAGCTATTACAATTATTTTTATAGAAATAAGAGTACAGCTAGTCATATGTGCAACTTTTGGTTGCCTATTTAAGTAGTTTGCCCTAAGGTTCTATACTAGATGCTGTACCTATAGCCTACTAGAAGATTATCTATTTAAACCCTCTAATTATCTGCCCTATTATATTGAAATTTCCAACTTACTTCTCATATATAACTAACTAGTATAGCATCTAGGCAGTATGGTTACCTATTTTTTTGTACTAGTTTCTAGGCCTTACACATTACAGAGTATGTCACCTGCCAGTAAGGTGCAGAGGGCCCTCCATTGTTAACTATCTATTCACTTTTAGAACACTAACACAGCCTACTCTTACAGAGGTCACCTAGACCTTAATACTGACTTTACAGCATATTTCTAGTACTTTTAGTATATCTCTGCTTTGAATCCAAACTCCCAATCCAGATTGTCTAGAAGGATTGTGATCTGCCTTGGTATATTGAGGCCAGCCCAATAATTTTTTCAGTCAGTCCGAAATCTGGCAGCCTGGTTAGTGGTACTCCTTACCCAAGGTTTTTACCTGCTTGAATTCTTTATATTGGTATCCATTTTCTAGGTCTAGCCTTTACAATACTACCATCAAAAATTTGTATTACCTTTTTGTTCAGAATTTCTAAGTAGGCTCCAGCTTCTTAGTTCTACGGATTTACATAGTCTGAGAACTTATTTTAGATTTGCACTGCCTAGTACCAGTTTGCATTCCTCTGTGTAACAGATTACAATGATGCCCTATATCTGCAAGTCATGCTAGTGCAATTATAGTTAAAGGTATTTTATCCCAACTAATCGACAGAATGCAATTGCTGTAATATCATCTATATATTACATAGGTGATTATTTAAATTTTATTATCAATAGGTTTTGAACTCATAACCTATCACTTGGGAGTATGACAACTTATCCATTTTACTAAGTCACCACACCCTTTTCTTTCTCAACTTGTTTTTCTTTTTCTTTTATTTCTTCTTTTTTCTTTTTTATTTTTTCCTGATCTTCCTTTTTTGTTTTTGTGATTAGTTTGAACTTCTACCTTTTTTTCTTTTACTTCTTTCTGTTATTCCCACTTTTTTCTTCTATTTGCTAATTTTGTCACAACATATTCTTTATACTTGTTTGTAAAATATGTCCTAGGCTGTTTTTGCTACTGTGTTTGCAAACTGCTGTCTTGATCTTGTGTTTAATAGCTTTGCTAGTTTGTCTTATGTTTCTTTTAAAATTAGGCCTTTTATTAGTGCTTCTCTTATTTTGACTTCCTCTGTTTCTGTTTTCCTAAAGAGTGCTGTATATAAAATGTGTAGAAGAATTTGAATTTTTTCTTCTTCTTTTAATTTCTTCTATGCTGTTGCATGGTTACTTTTTGGATTCTCTTCCAGAGATTTCTTTGCTCCTTGCATACTGCCAAGTATGCTTGTGTCTCTTTTACTTTATCCTGGCATACTTGGTATTCTACTGTTGTGTATATATCTGGCCTTCTTCTGTTGAGTTTTTCTAAAATTGAAAGTTTATCTATTATGCACTTGATAAATACACTTCTTCTGTACTGCTTCTTTTTGTTGTGCAATGTATTTCTTTGGTCATCTTAAGCCTGTTCCAAAAATAAGTTCAATTATAAATTGTAATTTCTGCTTCTGACTCTAAATCTTTAACTTTCTTATTTTTTTCCACTCTGCTCCTAGTCTTGCATTCATTACTAACTTGCAAAGCAGTCTTGCTGATATGTCAGTTCATCTGTTTTCTCACTCTAGATAGTACTTTATCTCTTTACAACTAACTTTTTTGGGCTGTATTATTTCTTACTCATTGTTTTCTTTTTTGCTAAGCTATCTGCTTTATTATTTCATTTGTCTTTACTGTAACTTTTAACTTTAACTAAATCTATCTGAACATTTTTCATCTTGATGAGATCTTTAATCTTTATTAACCATATTGCATTCTTTTTCTTAATAATCTTGTTTCTGTCTGTTTGATCTAGGCTTCTACCAATGTTTCTTATTGTAGCATTACTATCTGTATATAACTTTATTTGCTTTTTCTTAGGTATTGTTAAAATTGCTGTCCAAATTGTTACCAAATCTGTTGTCATTACATTTGCCATCCTTCTAGTTCAAATGCTAACTTTTCTTCTAGCCATTCTTTTGTTTTATTTGTTTGGACCTATTCAATATCTATATTGTTCTTAAATAATAGTTCTTTACTATCTTTCTCATTAGCTGCCTATCAGTGTATATTATATATTTATTCTTGTTTCTTATAATGTTTTTTTTAAAAACTTTTGTTATTTCTTGACTAATATTTTCTTCTAGCTTTTGTCACTTAATAATTTTTACCTCTAGTTCTTCTATCATTGTAAGACCTTTTAATTTGCTTTTACTTATTTTTGATCTATCTATTTCTGCTTTGTCTATTATTTGGTCTACTGCTATCTTAATTTAATTGCTACTCTTACTTATTAATCTATTTGAAATTATGTAAATGTTTTTATTTAATCTTATCTATTGCTAGCAACTGTTTTCTATATGTTCTTCTTTACTTATACACCCTTCCTATCTGTTAATTTCAGTTGCTACTTTATTTTCTTTGCACTTTATTTGCCAGTATTCAATTAGTACTTTTTTCTTTTTCTTTTTAACCACCTTTCTGAGCTGTCTGTGGTCCTGTATGCCATATATTATTCACTCTTTTCTTCTTCTATCTTCTGATATGTGCCTTTATTTAACTTGTATTGCCTGTGTATTTTGTTCACCTGTTTCAAAGTGTCTTTGCACTACTCTACTCTCTGAGCTGCTAAGCACTTTTGATTTAATTGCTTTGAACTATTCTGCTTTTTTCTCTTTATTTGATTGGTCTTGATAGCCTTTTAGTTGCTACTATGTAATTAGTTTTTCTTCTTTTGTGTCAAGTAGTTGGTTCAGATATATTAGACCAACTTTGTTTACTCTAACTGCCTCTTTTTTCAACAGTTGTGTATCTATCAGTTTTTGTATTTTAGTATCATAACCAAACATTTTCCATAGTTTGCTTTCTGTTTTAATATTTATTTTTAGTTTCTTTGCTTTGAGTATTGTAAGACATGCTAAGTTGTTCTTTAAATATGTTTCTATTTCTGTCTGCTTCTTTGTCTTTTATATATCTTTTGTTAAACCTGCTCTTTAATAGCCTTGTGTTATTCTTAGTCTTGTTAGCTGTCTGAGACTGTCTTGTCTGTTCAGTCTTGCCAAGAAACTACTCACTTGTTTTATAATTAACTCCTGTTGCAATGTTCTACAGCTGCCAAGATCTTTGTATTCTATTATGCAGTTTTCTATTATTCTTTGCAGACTATTCTTTTGTTTTGCCAGACTTATTATTGGTTGATGTATTTCATTTAAGCTTCTGTTCAACAACTTTGTTAGCTGCAACATATATCTTAGTTTAGGTATTATTACCATATTGTTTATATATGCAATCTAACTTATTGTTATTTTTTTGTACTTTAGATTTCTTATTGTTTGGTTTAATATTTCTTTTGCTTTCCTCTTTACTTGTGTCTCTTACATTCTGTTGTTTAACTATACTATTTTATGTCTTGGTTTTTCTATTATCTTGCTTTTCCTATATATTACTGTTCTTTCTTCTTTTTAGACTTTTGTGTTTATTATTATTTATTTTAACTTTGATCCATTTATCTCTATATCATTTATTTCAAAAAACTCTTCTGCTATTTCTAAGATTTCTAATAATTGCTCTTTACTGCTTGTGATCCATGTTGTATTATCTGCATATGCAATTGCAACTTGACAATATCTTGTAATATTGTTGCATTGCATATCTTTTTGCAACTATTGCTTGACTGTATATCCTAAACTTTCTTCTTCTTGGATTTTTTTTAATAATGGGTTATAGAAGAGATGCCATATTAATGGTGAAATTACTTCACCTTGGTCTATTACATCTTCTGCTATTAGTTCTTCTGTTAGGCTATAAGCTATAATTATTCTTAATTGTCTCTTTTAAAAAAGATTCAGTATATATTTAATTGTTTTCTTGGGTATTTTGACTATTTGCAATGCTAGTTCAAGACTTTCAAGAAGAACTAAGTTGAATGCCTTTTTCATGTCCTGTAGCAGTGTCCATATTTCTTTATCTTTTTTTTTGCTTCCTTCATCATCATGTTTAAAATCTGTACTAGTTGTTTATTGAGTTTCTTAAAAGACCTGCAAAATTTGGCCCTCTAAGTATTTCTCTTTTTATAAATATTTTGGCAAGCCTTTTCATTACCACCTTTGTTACTACTTTTTTAAATGTTTCAATTAATGCTATCAGGTAGATGTTGTTTAAGCTATATTCCCATTCTACATCTTTTGGTATAGGGTAAACTTGTGCTATCTTCCACTTTGTTGGAATTTCTCCTACTTCTAAACATAAATCTGCAAAGCTTCTGAAAACTTCTTGTGTTTTTACTTCTGCTTTCTTAATTAATATATAGCTTATATCTAAGATATCTAAAGCTGTTCCTTTCTTTAACTCTCTCAGTATTTCTTTTTATTCTTTTTTTAATTTTCCTTTCAATTTCTGTATACTATTCCTCTTTGATGTTTTCTCTTGGTTCATATATCTCTTTTTACTTTTCTGTCATTGCTTCTAATTTGGTATTTCTTTTTCTAAATTGCATTCTATAATGTTCTGCTATATTTGTCTTTACCTTTTCTAGCTTTGTTATTAGATATGTCTTCTCTTCTCCTTGCTTAATAAACCTATTAAGTATTATTTTTTTATACAGTTTATTTAAAAGGCTGGCAAGCATTTTTTCTTAGTCTGTTTTAATTATTTTGCATCTTTTGTTTATATTTTCTTCTATTTATCTTTTTTTGTACTTGTTTCCAGTCTTTCTTCTTTTTTTCTTATAGAAGCTTTTGCCATCTTTTTATATCTTTTATCTAAGCATGTGACCAATGTTTCTGTAACTTTGGTAGTTTTGCATCTATCTTGTTGCCTAGTGCTTTTAATTATTCATTTGTCCTACTTCTTTTTTCTTCTGTTACTTCTTGGTCTTTTCTTATCTTTGCATATTTGATTAATCTTTGTAACT
>CAJVQA010003132.1:0-20203 GCA_910591915.1 Cetraspora pellucida
GTAGGTGTAGGTAGGTGGGTGGATACAGGAACAGAGTGGTTAAATAGAGAACCTACAAGCAGGTTCCAGGTATGGCAACTAGTGTAGAACCTTCAGGCAGACTACTTAAATTAGATAATAACTAAAGTTGTATAAGTGGCTAGTTGTATACTCTTTCCATGGTTGCCCCCTGTAGTTGTAAAGCAACCATTAACTGAATATACTATCAATAAAATCCTGGATCGCAAGTATTCATCTTAATATTTTAAAAAAAAAAACCAAATTAATATTAGGCAGTATAAACTTTAAATAAGTTTTTGTTGTTGTATAAATTTATTGAAATTAGAAAACAAGAAATTTATTTGAAAAGACTTAAATAAAAAGATTGCATGAATCTTTAACAACACTATTGTAAAGACTAAACTTAAAAAATAAATACTAATATTAAAGTATCTAGACAGGTAAGAACTCTAAATAGAAGGTACCACCAATCAGATTACTGAAATAAATTAAAAAAAAAAGATATCAGACTGATCTGATATAGTAATAAATTGTTTATAGTTCTATTAGATTATTTAAATTGAAAGTTTGAAGAACAAATAAGAATATACTAAAGTAATTCAAATATACTATAAAATAGATATTAAGCTTTGAGTAAACTTTATAAGAACACAGTAGTTTAATGACTAATTCTGATTGTAAGTATTAATTCTGCTATAACAATACCAGATTAATTGTAAAAATAGGTACAAAAGACTTTAAAAGGTTTATCTTAAGAATAAAATAATTCTAAAATTGAAATGATAATCTAAGTATAATTTCGTAATATTAACACAAATACAGGTTTAGAAGGTTTAAAATAAAATATTTAAGCAGAGATATTAAGTATAACAATTAATAAAAAACTTTTTAACAAACTTCTTAAATAGGTAATATAAAAAAGTTATATAATACAAGTCAAACAAATAAATAAAGAATAAACAATAGATAAATAATAAAAAAAAAATCTACCATTATTCTACTCTATATCTGTCAAATAATAACAACATAACAACAGTATAATAACAAAATAATAGTAAAATAACAAAAGGTTTATTAATATGAATAACATAATATTATTATTATAAAATAATAGAACAGTTTTATTATTTTATTTTTAATTACAAAAACTAAAAATAAAATAATAAATTGTTAGAGATATGGTGACTTAGTGAAGTGGATAAGTTGTCAACCCTCCAAGTGGTAGGTTGGGAGTTCAAAACCCACTGACAGCAAAAATTTGGAAAACTACCTATGTTATATCAGTATATACAATGTTAGAGTTATACAGAGGAATGCAAACTGACATTGAGTGATGCAAAGTCCTTGAAACTGGTATTACAGCAATGACAATCTGTCAATCAGTTGGGATCAGTACCTGTAACACAGTCACACCAGATAATCAGCAGGTTATAGGGCATTTGTGCAATGTTGGAGTTATATAGAGAAATGCTAACCAGCATCAGGTGATGCAAATCCAAGATAAGTCCTTGTAGCTATATAAATCCATAAACTAAAAAAACTGGAACCTACTTAGAAAGACCTGAGTAGAGAAGTAACATGGATCTTTAGCAGTATTACTGTAAAGGCTAGACCTAGAAAACAGATACCAATGTGAAAGGAATTGTGTGAACAAAAACCTCAGATGAGAGGTACCACCAACCAGACCACCGGAAGTCTCGAACTGAAGAAAAAAAACCTTGGAGGGCAGACTCTGAGGTATTAGGAACAGGTCATAGTCCTACCAAGCTATCTGGATTGTGAGTCTGAGGTCAGAAACAGAGGTATACTAAAGTATTAGGGATATGCTGTAAAGTCAGTGCTGGGGTCTGAGTAAACTCTGCAAGAGCAAGCCCTATTAACAAGATACTAAATGTGGATAATTAGTTAGCAGAAGAGCCTTCTAAAGCCCTACAAGTTAGGTGATGTATTCTGAAATATGTAATGGCTTGATGGATGTATAGACCAAAAGGTTACAGTTAAGTTAGACGGTACTTAAGTGTATAAGAACTTGTGTACTATTTGTCAGTATAAGTATAGGGATCAGAGTGTTTAAATAGATAATCTCCTAGTAGATTGCAGGTATGGCAACTAATGTAGAACCTGCTAAGCAGGTGAACTACTTAAATTAAACAACCAAAAGTTATACATTTGGCTAGTTGTTATATAATTATAATTAAAATACAATAAAAGTAATAGCTGCTGATAACTACAGCCTTAGCGAAAGCAAAAAATAAAAAAATAAAAAAAATAATAAATTGTTCTATTATTTTACTATTATAATATTATTATGTTATTTATATCAATAAATTTTCTGTTATTTTACTGTTATTCTGCTATTATGCTGTCATTATTTAACAGATATAAGGTAAAATAATGACATATTTTTCCTATTATTTATCTATTATTCACTTTTTATTTATTTGTTCTATCTGTATAATTAATTATACAATCTTTCTATAATGGTTCATAAAATCATATTACTAAAAAAATCATTAATAAAAATCAAAAGACCAAAAAAATCACCTTAACACCAAAAAAAAATTTTAATTTAATTAATAATTTAACAAAATTTCTATATTGAAACAATAAAAATAAATATAATATAAACTTCTATTATATACTGAAATCTGAACAAAGTTCAATAATAAATAATTTTTTTACTAAATTAACAACTCAAGTCAATTAATTGAAAGTTGTAAAACTCACTGAAACGCATCTAATGATGATTAGATCATCCAAATCAATCCAGTGGATAATTAGATATCACTAAAAAAACTTACCCGACTATATAAAATTCTATGTAAACAAAGAAATTTTATATAATCGGTCAAGCGTTTGTTAGTGATAACTTGGCATTCACTGGACCGATTTTGATGATCTAACCACCATTAGATGCATCTCAGTGAGCTCTAAAACTTTCAATTAATCGACTTAAGTTGTTAACTTAATAAAAAGAAATTACTCAACATTGAACTTCGCACAGATTCCAGCATATAGTTAATATCATAGAAATTTTGCCCCAAATCCTAATATAGAAATTATGCCGATATGATAAAGCAGTTATTTAATAATAAACTTATAATTGAAAATAAATTACATCAATAAAAAAATCATATATTGCAAAAAAATTTGTAAACTCCTTTCTGATATTTTGAACAAAATAATATAATACATTTATAAATATTTGAAACATAGCCAACTTCTATATTAGATAATTATCGATATTGTCGGACTCTGCGTTTTGTGAAATCCAAAGCACCACAGAACTAGATTAATAATAGAAAAGTAATTAGATAAAGGCATCAAATAGTAATGTTCCATAGCTATAATAAATGAATACCTGAGCACGATGGCAACATTTTGAATAACCTCCTCAATTCCAAAATAAATGTAAGGTAGTCCAGCTTCAGGCACAATATGCTTGAGAATTAATATGGTCTGTCACGTAAATAACGTTAGTTTCAGCGTAATGACCGATTTCATAACTTTACCAGTTTAAATCCACATACATACCACAGATCTCGCCAAGCCTCCTGCCATCAGAGCAAAGCCTACAAATAAAAAAAAGCGGGCTTTCGTTACAATACCACATCCAGTGTATGACAAATTGTCGGCTGTGAGACGACTTTTATCAATCGAGTTAACGCTGTATAGCATAGAAACCGATAAATTTGTAATATTTTAAATTTTGTACACATATAAGGAGGTATCTTAATTGGTGCAAAACAGGATTACAATTTAATATCTAATATCCCAAATTTTTTCGTTTACCCACATTAGCATTCCTAGAGTACTGGAAATCCCGCACATCCAATCTTCGAAACCTATTGCCGGTTGAGTATCATTATCTATAGTGTTGGAAAGAACCACAGCATCGATGAAAAACCACCAGCCTAGGGCAAACTAAATTGTGAAAGTTTGAATCGGAACATAAAATTCAAAAGCAGTTTACAAATGCAAGGCATACTTTATATTTGTAGCAATAAAAAAACATGTTCGAAGAGAACTCATACCAGACTGCCTGAAAAGTAAACTCCAAGGTCTCGCTTCTTTCCTATGAATTGAGTGAAACTTGGGAAAGGAAGAAGGAAAACACGATGGTTATCGTAGTCAGGGAAAATGTCTTGGCATGATAATTTGGATTTAGTTTGCAATTTCTCTTTGTTCCCTTTTATACGTACATACTTTTATAGGAAGACATTCATATGATTGGTCAATTTTTGTAGATCTACCCGTACACTACTATTATAGAAAACGAAAAAAAATCAAAAAAAACTTTAAGCTTATTAGTAAAAGCACACAAAAAAATTTCAACACATGTACCGTAAAACAGTCAGGGATTAAAATGTTTTCTAAAATCGATTTCTATTTAAAAAAAAGCGTTTGTTGATATCTAAAAAAAAACAAAAAAATATTTAAAATTTTTTTGCAAAAGTTATTCTCTAAGCATGTAGTCTAGGGACCCACCGAGGCTTTGAAAGGTGGTTGTGCACCAAATAAAAACACACCAATGATATCATATATGATTGTATGTTTTTGATTTTTTATTAAAGTTAGAGGATAAGAGTTGGTTTTATAGTAAAATTGACTTTTAGACATTTTTTATTAATGTTTCAAAGTAAGTTTAGATATTCATATCTTGTATTTTTGAATTTTTGTTTTTGGTAACCTGTTATTATAATAGAATAACAAAAAAACTTTTTTTAAGTTTTTTTTTAATTTTTAATAAGAATTAATTAAGAATTATATATCTTTTTAAAAAGAAAAGTAAATTTTTAAAAAAAAACTCTTCTGAAAATCTTAAAATTATAAGCAAAAAATAATAATTGAAATTTTAAACAAATAAAATAATTAAACAGGTCATAAAACAGTTACAAACTCAATAAGAATAGCACATCACATATTAATACAGAATAAAATAAAGTGCAAAAGAGAAACAACATTTACAACAAACAAAACATTGAAGCAGAAGGTTTTTGGATTAACTTGCAACTTTATATTTGAAACAATATAAAAGCTTAAAATGAAAAGATATAATATCAGAAGCAAAGCTAACAATAATAACAGAAATACAAACACAAAAGAAACTAGAATAGACATAATACATTTTATTACAAAGACAAAAAAACCTTATATTGACTTAGCTTTATTATACAAAAAAACAAAAAGTAATAAAACTAGCATATTTCTGATAAAAACAAAGATGATATTATTACTAACTAACAACAATGAAAAAAAACCAGTTCAAACGGATTTTGACAACAATAGAATAAAAATAAAAAATAACAACAATAATTAACATATTACAAACAACAACAGTAATTATAGTATAATTATATAAGCAAGTAATAGTATATATACAATATTAATTAAAAATAATACAGTAAACTTATATGAAAATGCAAAGTATCATAACAATAAAACAGAACTCACTAAAAACCAAAGTACAGCAATAGTAATAAATAGTAACAAATAAAAATAAAAACTAACATACAGTATAACAATAAGACAGCAATATAATAGCAGAACAAGCAGGTAACATATAACTAGATAGCTTAAAAAAACCTAGCATATACAAAACACAAAACAAAATAATTTTACAGAAAAATAAATATAAGAAATTAACAAGAAATTAGAAGAAAAAGTAAATAAAGCATTTGACAAAAACTTGAAAATTATAATAAAATAGTAATAGTACTAAAAAGTAACAGATATTTAAGATTTTATTAAATACAAGATGCAAACTAAGTTAACAAATTATACATTACATCTAATAATCAAGGCCAAATTTAAACATAAAAATGTCATTTTTTTTTTATCTTTACTAAAGTAAAAAATCAATTCTGTATATTAAAAAAATTATAAAAATCTTTTCTAAGAAGTATTAAAAAAATACAAACTAACTAATAAAGTAACAATACAAACAGACAAACAAGAGAATTTAATTTATTAAATCTATAATAAAAAAATAATAATCAATTATTTAATTAATACAAAGTTTAAAATATAACATTTTTGAGAAAACTCTTTTTACAAATCTATTGCATAAAAATTAACTAAAAAATTTATTTATCAAAAAATGCTTATAACTATTTATTTTACTAAGACAATCTGTCTTGTGTGTCTAAGTAAACTTGTTAAGCTCATTATTTTACATATAATTTGCAAATATCAAGCTTTTATACTTTAAACTTATTAAAAAACTGTACTAATGAGCTTTGGCTTCTAATTAATAACTTCTAACTATTCTATAGTTTTTACTGTCTTAACCTGTTCTATACTCTTAAGTAAAGTTGTAGTATACATTTATCTAGTCAAATCAAGTTCTAAATAAAAATTTTAATTCTATATTAACTAAACTACAATTAAATTTAATATTTACTTTCTTACAAAACTTCTTTTTTATCTTTTGTCGTTACTCTGTTCCTTTTTTCCTTTACATGATTTTTGTGTAACTATATAATTATTTCTCAATTCATATCTTATTAATTTACACCAATATTTTGTAACCAACCTATTAATAAAAACCTATTCATACAATTAATTACTTCTATATTTAGCTCTTATTAATATTATATAATAATTTGTATTGCAAATTCTATTTGTATTTAGTATTCAAGTTATATTAGTAATTTTATCCATCTTTGTTATATTTTTGTGTTATTTTAGTAACACTCTTAAATTATAACCCTTATATTTATTCATAACCCTTATAAATTTAATTATTTATAATTATATTCTCTAGTTAGAAAATATATCTAAGTCTAAAATTTTTCTTAGCTTGTTATCTTTTAACAATATCTATCTTAAGTTAATAAGAACTGAATATAGCAGATCTTGATTATTTCTACCAAAACTTTTTCAATATTTTTGGAATTGCTTTCTATAAAGAAGACAACAACAAGACTCATCCAATTCTTCTCAAAATTTAATCTACTATTCACTTAATAAAAAATCTTAAATCAAATAAGATTACTTATTTCTTTAAAACTTCTATCTTTATTTTTATAATTACTTGTCTCTGTATCAAATACTAATTATATTCAAATTACTGAATTTATAACTACTTATATCAATAGTAATTCCAAAAAAATTAACAAAATAATTCAAGGACTTATAATTAACTACTTATCTTCTAATAATAATGTTCTTCTATCTCCTATATCTGATCTATATTATCATACTTGTACTAAATTTTTTTTTCAATTGGTTGTACCAAAAGAAATGAGTACCATTATTCTACTGAAAAATATATTTCTAAAAATAATGAAATCTATTATCTTACTTGTATGACTGTCTTATCTTAACATAAAGCTAGTTCATTTAAAACTAAGAAAAATCTTATTCAAATCTTTCAAAACATTTTATACAAATTCTCTTAAACTATCAATTCTCTTACTACTTCTTCTTATCAAGTCTCAACTTCTTTTAATTTTATCAATTCTTTCTTTTTTATAACTACTAATACTAATCTTATCTCTAACTAATCCTCTACTATTAATATTCTTGACATTTCTAATTTAAATCTCAATAAGATCAGTAATACTAACTAATCTAAAAATATTCTTAATAAATCTTCTTCTCAATCATACTCTAGTGTTCTCAAACCAAAATCTAATCCTACATATAACTGAATTGTTAATTTTTCTATCACTAAAGAAATACAATTTAATAAAAAACTGCAAATCTCATTTTCTCTTTAACTTTTCATCTTTCTTAAAAAATTTCTTTATAATTTTTATTTTAATAAGAAAATTAAGCTAGCTACTGCTATACAACCAGTACTCAAAGCATCATTTTATTATATTATTTATATCATGGTTGAACAACATTCTGAATTCTTAACTAATCTTATTTACAATAGCAACCCCAATATTAACAAGAGTGCTACTATCTTTTTCAATCTTCTTAAATCTACTTTAAAAAACCTTATTCTCAAATTTATAACTATTCTTTTTACTAAACTTAATTATCTTAAAATTTTTGTTTTATTAATTATTATTCTTCTGTATATAGCTTATAATTATTTTCAACTCTGTCTTAATCTTACATGCTTATATCTTTTCTTATTCAACAACTACTAATTAATTGATTACCAAAAATTTAATAAAGACTTATAGCTCAGACCCAAAAGATTCAAAATTAAATCATTTATTCAAATTATAGATCTAAACAAAAATATCTTACAATTCAATCTGATGTCAGATTTAATATTAAACTCTTCTTCAATATTCCTAAAACTTTTTTTCTTAAATAATTTTGTATTCCTTTACTAAAAAACTTTCTTGACCACTTCAATTTCTGGTTTGAAACTTATTATTCTTTTTATAATAAACAATTTTCTTCCAATATTGATAAAGAAAAAGTTTGCACCTCTCTTAAAATTCAATTTTACCAACATTTTATCCTTTAACTCTCCAAACATCTTTTTGAAACCTATATCTTTAAAAAACCTAACTTATTCTATGAGTGATATAAAAAAGTATTTTATGTTGCTAACTTTTATTGTCTTACTTGTAACAATGAAAAATGGCAATATCTTGATGATAAAAAATTCTATAATAGCACCAAACTTTTTAATGACATTCTAACCAAATTTTGCTTATTATTTTTATCTCAGAATAATGAAACATAGATTTACCCAACTTTTAATATCATACTATTTCATAAAAACAAAGAACATGCTGCCTTACTTAATCAATCTATCTCTACCAAAGCTCTAGACAAACTAGCTGATCAAGCTAAAAACTTTTTTTGTAAACAAAACAAAGTTAAAATTAATTTTAAATATTGTAATTATTACTTCTATTTTTATTTTTCTCTTTACTACCAAACTGCTACTAAAAATCATAATATACAGTTTCTGTTCAAGAAAGAAACTATCAATCTTTTAACAAAAAATATTATCAATACCAAATTTTTTACTTAAATTATTATATACTTTGATGTTATAAAAAACTAAAAACCAACTTATCTACAAATTGTTAAATATTTTAATGATACTGCTTATTTAGCAACTAAAAAATTTTTATCAAAAAAATTCAACCTTGACTTCCAACCAGTCTTTATTCTTGACTTTCTCTTTTTACAGTCTTCTTTTTAAGTTCTTTGTCTTTTATAACCAACATTAAAGCAACTACTACTTTATTAAAAGATACAACTATTATAATTAATAAAAAAAATGAACAAATAGACAGGTGAATAAGTTTATTTATATAAAAAACCAGGATAATAACAGTCAAACTAAATGCACAAAGCAGACTATAATACCTTGTACAGTTATAAAAGCCAAGCATACAATGATTGACTCTGTAGAAGACAATTTTAAAAGATCATTTATAATATCTTTAATCTCTTATGATCTTTATACATGCTTTAACAAATTCTTTCTTTATTACAATCTACTACTTCTCTCTTATAATTAAACTATTCAAACTTTAATTTAACATATTAATAAATATAATAACAACAAAACAATATTCTGTATCATATTTTCTGTTAACTCATCTTATAATAAAACTCATATATATCTTCCTAATGACACTCTTTTACCAGATCATATTGTAATTACTCCATATCTTCCTTCTATATTCTATAATCTTCTTCTTAGATCTAACCTTTTTAATTCTACTTTTATTTCATCTGATTTTTTTTTAATAACTATTCTTCAACTTCTAATTGTAATTTTTCCCCATCTTTATCAAATTCAACTCTACATCATCTTAACCTAACTATTGCTACACACAATGTTAGAGGCTTTAATAATCCTATTAAAAGAGAAGCATGACAGAATTATTGTCTTAATTATAATATATCTATTGCAAGCATTACAAAAACAAAATTTTTTGACAAATCTAACCTTTTTTTTTGCAATAACAACTTTTTTACTTACTACTAGTTTAATTCCTTTATTTAGAAGTCTGCAAATTGCCTATTTTTAAGGCCCAGTCCAGCTCACATTTAGGGTTAAAATTTTTTTTCTTGTCCAGCCTGGTTTGCATTTAAAGTTAATATTTTTTTGCTGGCTCAGCCTGGCCTGGCCCCTATATATTAAATTTTTTCTTCAATCCAATCTAAACCAGCCTGATCTGCAAAAATTTCTTATATAATTTTACAAAATTTTAGACCTACACTAGCCTACAATTATAAAATTTTGCAAATTTTTCAGTCCAGCTTGGCCTACAATTATAAAATTTTGCTTTAGGCTCAGCTTAGTTTGCAAAAATTTGTGGGCTAGGCCAGGCTGAGCTAGGCTACAGAACTCAATGCAGGCCTCTATTCCTATCTTTATAGAAGGCACTGCTATTATAATTTGCAATCATCTTAAACCTCATATTTACAGTGTTTACACTTATTTTGAAAATGCTATAGCACTTGATATTTTCTTTTAAAGTAATATCAAGCTTTGTATTATTTCAGTATATCTGTCATCAATTGATATTTCTATTCACAACCAAACCCAAAACAAAGTAATTAACTAAATTCAACAAGCTTCTCAACTTTATATTTATTCTATTATCCTTGGTAACTTCAATACACAGAACAACATCTATAGCTTCTTTTTTAAATATAAACTTATTAACTTTTTTAATAATTCTAATATGTATAATATTAGAGCTTACTTTAACAACAAACATTTTACCTAGTCTAACAATACTAGCAGTAGTCATATTAATATACAATTCCTTCTTTTTTATAGTCTTGATAATAGTCAAACTTTTATCTTTAGTGACTATTTAATTTTTTCTTTTACTTAGACATTTCTATATACTTATAGCAAACCTTTATATAAACATATTGGTATTAACTGTCATATTTTTAACTACAAAACTATTTCTACAGAGAACTGAAAATTCTTTGCAGATATCTTATCTCAATAATTTCTATTATACAAAACTTCTACCAACAATAAAACTCATGAGAATATTAAAACTACTTGGCACAAAATCCAATGCTTTATTATTCACACTGCTACTTATATTATTTCTAACAAAGTTTCTTATAAACATAGCTATAACTATCAATACTCATTTTACAGTATCCTACTATATCTATTTTTTAAAGAACTTGATTATATTATTAAACTTGTTAAAAAACTTACTTAACATTCCAATACCTCTTACATTAATTAAAACATTTTTCAAATTAACAAACAGTTATAATATAACCTTCAATTACTTATCTCTATTAACTTAACCTTTACTTAAACTTGGCTTCAGCATGCTTATTCAATTTAAAAACAATTATTTCATGCCTATCATCTTAAAAACTCTTTTTTACTTTGATAACAAATCAATCAAGCTATTAATAAAAGATGTGTTAATCTTACAACACATTCTACTTAAGCATTCTTAATTATTACTACTAACCTGTTCACTTCACTAATATAAAACTTTCTTAAGAGCTTATTACTAATTCACTAATCATTTAACAATATGTTTGATCTCATTTTCAAGACTGGACTGCATACAGATCTATCAATTAAACTCTCATTAATAATTTCTGGCAATAGCACTATCTTCTACTTTCTCATATTAATTCAATCTGATATCATTCTCTTAATTTCTCTATTACTAATAATGAACTTTTAAGAACTCTCTCTCAACTATCTAATAACAAAGTTTGTAATTCTACAGACATTAGTTATAAAATGCTTAAACATATTAGTTTTCAATGCACTTCTGCTATTATTGCTCTCTTTAACTATTGCTTTCTTGAAAACAAAATTTCCAAGTAATAAAAACATAGTTACATTTATCCTATTTTTAAATAAAATACTTTTGATGATAACCTTAATCTTACTTAACCTATTAGTCTTGTTGAATATACAGTATCTGCAAGCTTTATACCAAAATTCTTACTAATTAACTTAGCTCTATATTTTCAACTTATTTTATTCTCTCACCTTTTAATTATATTGCTCTTTCCAACAATAGTACCTCAATTTCTATTTATATTCTTAACAATCTTATTAAAAATACTTCTTGCAATCATAAAAACATTTGGTTACTTTTACAAGATATAAGTAAAGCCTATAATTCTGTCAACTTTGCTTTCTTTAAATATGTACTTTCTTACCTCTCACTTTCTTTATCTACTATTAACATTCTCTCTAACCTTCTTACTAATTATTACAATCAAGTTATAACTAATCTTGGTTTAACTTTATTCTATTCAGTTTACAATAATATTAACCAAGATGAAACTATTACTCTATTGTTATGACATATTTACTATAATTTACTTATCTTCTATATATACTCAAACACTTTTAGTTACAAATTATAATTCGCTTGAACTACTAACTTCAAACATCCAACTTATTACAAAAACAATGTTCTGTCTTAACTTATATGAATGATACTCTTTGAATTGCTTCATCACAATCTGAACTAATCATATATATTATCTATAGCTAAATTCTTTTATGCTATAGCTAATATTTAAGTTAATCTTTCAAAATCTATTCTAGTTACCAATAATCCTCTATCTTATTATACATCTATCTCTTATAATAACCATCTTCTTTCTTTTTACTTTTCTAAAATATCTTTTAAATTTTTAGATTGTTGGTTCACTTTGAATAACAAACAATCTAAACAAACAATACTACTTATCTCTAAATTCTCTTAACTAATCCAAATTGCTAAAACCAAATATATTACTAAATTATATGCTTGTTATATTATTAACATAGTGATTATTTCTACTCTTAAATACTGACTTCAAAATATTGTAATCAATCAATCAACTTGCAATAAAATTTTTACTCAGCACATTGGCCTTGTCAAACTTAAAGCCAAACTTTGTCATACAATACCTTCTAGTACCTTTTTATATTCACAAATTTATAACATCAAACACATTTAAGACATTTAACTGTAATACCATATTCCTAATCTTTTTAAACAGCTTAATAATCCTGACCTATTAGGCACATCTACTCATATCTGAATCCAACAATTACAAAACAATCTTTGGTTCTCAACTAGTATTTTTTCCTATCCTAACCTAATTATTAATGGTCCTAATTATCTAATCACAAATTTTAAAATTATATAGCTTATTAAACATATTGACTGGACATCCTCAATTAACCCAATTTATAACATTTCTTATACTTTATAGAATGAAACTATCTTTCTTGAATCTCTTCTTTCCTTTTATTCTAAATATTTTGTTTTCAAAAAACAACTTAGATATCACAAACTCCTCTTTCTTGACCAACTTACTATTTATAATAATCTATATTTATTACATTGACAATATATTTCTTTTAGACTAAACAAACTTCTTAAAGGTGTTATACCTAATAGTTTACTATTCTTAAGAACATTACTACAAGCTATTCTTATCAATATACATTATATAATCATTTTAATCTATCTTAATCAAACTACTTTTTTTATATTACTGGCTACTTTAACTCTAATACTAAATTTTGGTTACTTACTGTTTTCAATAATCAAATTATTGTCAACAAGATCAGAAGATATAACAGTTCTATAGGCCTTACTCTTATCACTTACTGGCATTGTTTATTTCAGTCTCAGTTTTCTAATCTTTATTACTTCTTCCTATACTATTACTATATGTTCTGAATACTATTTTAATTTTAATACAATTGCTAATAAGTATATTATCTTTATTTCTACAAATTTGACTACTAAATTACTTTGTTGTATTAATTCTAACAAAACTCTTAATCTATATGCCAACTTCTTTAATATTGTATACTCTGTAGCTATTTGATATCCTTTATATATTCCTTCCTCTTCTTCATTAATAATCAATTCATAACAATTACCTTATATCTTTTAGTTAAGCCAACTTACTAACAGCTTATAGTCTATTGCTAATTCTAATTATAACCTAACTATTATTTCATTTTATACTGATGGTTCTGTTATTGAGCTTGGTATCTCTTAATGCTCTATAGGCATAGGCTGAGTTCAAGTTGATAACTTTACAACTACTCATTTATTTCAGGCACAAGTTAAACTTTGGCTATGCTCTTTTAAAGCTAAAATTCTTGTTATTTTTTTTAGCAATTATTATTGTTTTTAGAAACTGTTCTGTTTATATCTTTACTAACTCACAATTTGTAATCTCCAAATATTATAGTATCTGCTCATTAGTTTCTAAACTTTCTTATACTTATACCTCATACTTTTCTATTTGGCAAACTCTTATTAACTTTATTAATTCATATAATATTCAGCTTACTTTTCACAAAGTTACTGCACACCAAGATGACCTATTTAACAATCTTGCTAACCAGCTTGCTTGTAATTATCAAATATTATCCTTTTTAAATTTTTTAAGTAATAACCCTTACAACTCTGTATATACTTCATTTATTGACTAATATCCTATTAAGATTCCTATTTAATGCTCTATTTATACTATTTGCTAAGCTTATAATATAATACTTTGGACATTCTAAGATAGCTTTCAACAATATCTACTATCACATCTAATATTAACTAGAAAGTTACTTGGCTTTAAATTAACAATAATCAAAAAGTTACCAACTTTGCCTATTGCTTTCATTTCTCTATTTTAAAAACCTTTAGGTTAAAATTCTCTTAAATGAACTATCTGTTTCTCATACCTTTTACAAATAGAACTCTTCTTACTCTTCTTTTTGCTATTAATACAATCAAACTAGTTTTTTATTACACTGAATTCTTTGTCTTTCTACTCAAACAATTTACTACTTAATCTCTAATTTTCTTAACTGCATCTTAAATACTATTGCTCTTAATATATCTACTAATTTTGTTTTTAATTATATCAAGAAATTTTTATACTTAATAGTTTTAAACTATACAAGTTTTCTTATATACTATCTCTTATTTCTACTTTATTTGGCTTAGTCTCTATTGACCTTATTTTTACTATACACAATATTTTTATTTTTTATTGTATAGCTACCTCTCTTTCTATTAAATTTCTTCTTTATTTAAATCAACAAATATATAAACAAATATGAATCCTATATTGTATTTTATGTTTAGCACAATTTTTAATTACATCTTTTAAAAACTCAACTCATAATTCTCTTTTTAGTTTACCATTACCTCCTATTTCAATACTACAAACTATTACTAAAATTAATTTTTGGACTAACTAATGGATTAAATATTATACTTCTCTCTTATATATTATTACTAATACTCAAATCTAGATGAGTCTTGGCCACTTTTGTAGGTTTAGATTACAGATTATATATTTAAGTCTTTATTTTTCATATGTAATTCAAAAGCAAGCTTTTCTTTGTAAAAACTTCAATTAAATTTCAATAAAGTTAAAGACATGATCTTATTGTTAATATTAAAAAAAAAAAAAAACTAATACAAAGTTTACAAAATGGTTATAAAACAAATATCTTATTTCATTAAAAATTACAAAAAATTTACCAAAAACAAAATTATAAAAAATAATGCAAACCTATATGATATAATACAAAAAGTAATAACAGTACATTTACAATAACTACTAATAGATTCAAGTCAAATTTCTAAAAATATTACCTAAATATTTTTTTTGATTTATATATTTAACAAAAAGCATATATTAAAGCAGTTGTCATAGTATTATACAGAATATACTAATTTAATAAATTATTAAAAACCTATTTTATATTACTAGATCTACTTTCTAATAAAATCAAAAATCTAAATTCTAAAATTAAATATATTTTTTTAATTACAGAAAAAAGGCAATTAAGAAAACTTACACATATAATAAGACAACTAAGAAACTACTTTATATTTAATAGAATTTTAAGCAATTACTTTGATTTATTACTTTAAAAAAACTATTACTAGCAGTCTACCAAGACCTCAAGCCTATATATAGACTTTACTTTTTTATAGACTTACAAGATTCAAATATAAATATTAGAAAAACAATTTAAATACTTAGAGAAGATTATTTTTAAAAAACTATCTAACAATTACTTCTTAGCAAAACTATACTTGATTAAAAAAACTAGCAAAATTTAAACAACTAATAAATTTATATATCTAATATCTAAAAAACTACAAGTAACAAAGTTTATTCAACAAATCAGATTATAGTATAAGTTTTTACTTCTATTACCTTTTTATATTATAATTGCAAACCTAACAGAAACATAATCTAACAGAAAATCTACAACAAATAATACAATATAACTTAATATTGCCAATAACAATACCTAAAGCATTTGTAAAAATAGTAAGATTACTAAGAAACTTTACTACTTTTATAGAATCTTAACAACTTGAATTCAAATAGACCAACAAACAAATCAAATACAATTAAACAAAACAACAAATAATATAAAAAACAAATTCAACATTCTTTAAACTCTAATATAACTATAAGAGAAACTAGAAAAAATTACAAATTCTATTTATATTAATATACCTATGAGCCAACAAAAAGATATTACAAATACATTAATAATATTATAATAACACTAATATCAAAACAATATCTAACTATTTATTACAACTATTATTACTTTTAAAACCAAAATAAGATATCTTTAGATAGTTTAAATGTTAATTAAATCAAATAGTAAAATTATAAACAATATAATTAAAACATTAATACAATATTTTAAAAATAACAACTTGAAGTATGATAACTTAGTAAAGTAAATAAGTTGTTAACCCTCAAGTAGTAGCAAAATTTTGAATAATTATTTATGTAATATATAGATAATATTACAATGATGACATTCTGTTAATTAGTTAGAATATAATATTTATAATTATAGTTGTATCATCATGACTAGCAGATTATAGAACATTTGTATAACTAGTTATATAAAGGAATACAAATTGGTAATAGGTAATACAAACTTAAAATAAGTTTTTATAACTATGTAAATTTGTAAAACTAAAAAGTTAAAGCTTATTTGTAAAGACCTAAGTAAAGAGATAACACAGATTTTTAACAGTATCACTATAAAAGCTAAACTTAGAAAATATATACCAATGTAAAAGAATTAGATGAGCAAGAACTTAGATAAAAGATACTATTAATCAAACTGTCAGAAGTTTTAAATCAAAAAAAAATATATCAAATATTATAACTTTAGTATATCAGAAACAGGTTAAAGTTCTTTTAAACTATTTGAATTAGAAGTTTAATAACAAAAGCAGATATATACTATAAGTACTAAAAATATGCTATGAAGTTAGTACTAAGGTTTAGATCAACTTTATAAAAACAAGCTCTGTTAACAAAAACTAAATATGAGTAGTTAGTTAACAAAGAGTCTTCTAAAGTTTTACAGTTAGATGATGTAATTTGAAATATGTAACAGCTTAATGAATGTACAGAAAAAAAATCAAAGTTAGGTTAGATAACATTTAGATATATAGGAACTTATATACTATCTGTCAAATATAATATAAAAATTAGAGTATTTAACTAAGTAATTTCCTAGCAAATTACAAATATGACAGCTAGTATAAAACCTGCAAACAGACTTCTTAAATAGATAACCAAAAGCTGTATATGTGGCTAGTTGTATATCTATCTTGTACAAGTTATGTAATTATAATTAAATAAAGGCAATAGCTATTGATAATCAACAATTTTAGCAAAAATAAAAAAATATCAACTTACTAAATAATATAAAAATTTTAATATATAATATTTATGACACAAATTACAAACTTAAAATGCAAATATTATTAGAATATTGTTATAAAAACAACTACAATAAAGTTAGATTAACTGTAACAAAACTAGCTAAATTAATATATACAAGAATTAAATTATAAAATTTTTATTACAAGAATGCAAATCATTAACTCTTTCTGATAATCATTTGTACCAAATTTTTGCTACAAATATTTAATATATACTTAATATTTTATTAAATAAATTACTTCTGAATGTCTAAGTAAAGTTGTTTCTGGCATAATTTTACACTTAGGTAATTAAGTTTTATATCTCTAAGCCTCTTTTTAATAAAGATATATTTACTAAACTTAAAAAAGCTTTTATTCAAATTATCTTAAAAATTTATTAAATAAACTGCTTTAGTAACTTAGAACAAACAGAAAGAGCTTGCTATCAGCTTTATTTTAATATATAAATTATTAAAAATGGCCTAAAATTAACTAATTTATCATTAAAATACTTCTAAACTTTTTTGCAAAACTTTGCACTTTATTTTTACAAAATTTTTTAATTTTTTTGAAAGACTACCTCTAGTTTGCCCTATTCAAACTTGCTCAAACAAAATTACTAATCAATATTATATTATTTAAATTAATCTGTATTGTTTACAATCTTGTATTCTTTTAATTTTACACAACTTTTTTGTTCAATATCAATCCTAATTTACAGATCTGCAAGTGTTATATATTTTGTATACTGCCTATTTAGCACACTTTGTGTTTGTTACATTTTCTTATTTGGCACACTCTGTTATTTGTTATGTTCTGTTATTTGTTATATTTTTTATTTATTATACTCTTATATTTTCAAATCCTCTTACACTCAAGATTCTTATTATGCATTTTATTTTTAATTTTTCTTAAGCAAAAATGCTAACTCTTATTAATAAAAATCCAAACTCTATGATATTGACTACTATTATGACAAATACAAAGACTGTTATAGTATAGGAATGATTGAGAAAAAATCTTAATCCCTTTATGTACTTTCTATAGAAGTTAGTTTAATCAATTGTAACACTTCTAAAAAACATCATTACTTTAAAGTTCTTTTATAACTTACTATTGCTACCTGTTTCTGTAAAACATATCACACCAGTTTTACCTCCAAATTCTATAAAATTTCTTATTCTACATCTTTTAGTCAACCTATAACTCAAACTGCTATAACTATTTCTTTACAATAGTTCAAAAAAATTACTAATAAACTCTTTGTCTTATCTAATTTTAAGCAATATTAATTTGACATTACCTTTATCAAACTTTATATTTTATTTTTAGGCTTTCAAGTTGATTCTACTCTAATTGCAATTGTTATATATTTTTAACATTATCACACATGCCTTATATATAAAACTAAAAACATTTTTTGTGTTATAACTGAACAAAATAGTAATGCTTCAGACTATACTACTTATATAATCCTTAAAAATTAATTAATTTATAGGCTTTGCATTTCTAATTTATTAAATATTAAACTCAAATCTATTATACAAACCTTACCTTTTACATTTTAACAACAAATGACTACAACTATAATTAAATCTAAGCTAATTAGTTCAAATATTTAAACCTCCTTCTCAACCTATAAAAAACAAATTATTTCATTTCTTATTCTTAAACAACAAATTATTCTTGCTTTTATCAAAATTCAAAAAATAAAATCAAGTGAAAAATCTCAAGTCTATACTTCTCTTTTATCAAAAAAAAATAAAAAAGCCAAAAAAAAACCAATATGATAATTCTAATGATCTTAATTGGTTTAAGGAATATCTAGTAACTAACTTTATGAAACATAATACTAAACTTAATAATTCTATTGCTCAACAATTATTTAACTTTATTAAACCATACTTTATAAATATTTATTTTGAAAGAATCACTCAATTAGCAACTGAAAATATACCTGAATCCAAACTTAATTACAAATATTTAGTTAAAACCTTAGCAGACAAAAGGCATAAATTCTTGACAGATCTTATTATGAAGCAAACCCTTTAATTAACAAGTTAATTTTAATTCTATTTGATCTAATTTACTTTACTTTTATTTCTCTTCTTAAAGAATTTACTACAATTTTATTTACTTAACTAAATTATCTAAAAATTTTTGCTTTATACAACTCTATTTTCCTATATATTACTATAAATCATAAACAAGTAGCTCTTAATCTAGCTTGCTTATATTTTATTTTCTATAACAAATACAAAACCATTTATATAAAAAAATTTTATGAAGATCTCAAACTATATTCTATTTATTTCAAATTATTTTACTATGTTAGTAAAGATAATATCAACTAACTACTCTTTAAAATTCAAAATAATGATAGATTCAATATTAATATATCTTTTAATATTTCTAAAAAATAATTTCTTCAAACCTTTAAAATTTCTTTTTAAAAAACTATTTATCTAAATTTAAGGGTAGAGTATATGTAGATCATTTTTTATATGATCTTTGTAGTACAATATAATTTTTATAAAAAATAAAGC
>CAJVQA010003133.1:0-20203 GCA_910591915.1 Cetraspora pellucida
AATTGTCTGAGCTTTTATTCTTGCATGTAATTTTCACTTTATTTGTACTAGTACAAATAGTAGAAATGTATGTATTATACATATGTTACTATTTTATAAATTACTTAATAAAGATATAAGCAAGACTTCACCTTAAAAAAAAAAAAAAAAAAATATAAAATATATTAGTAAGAATAACTAATAGTAATATTCTTAAAAATAGTAAACTATTAAAGTATAACACTTTTAGGAAACTTGTTTAGTTTAGAAGAAATATGCTATTAATATAATCAGCATAAATTATAAATTAATTAAAAAAAAAAAATTTGTAATATCTAAATTATTTTTTATTTTATTTTATTTTATTTTTTTATATATTAAGACTAATGTTAATAGTGGCTAATGTCTTTATTTGTGTTTTTAGTTAATACATTATATATTACTTATATAAGATAAGCATACAACTAGTTATATATATAACTTTTGGTTATCTATTTAAGTAGTTCACCTAAGAGTTCTATACTAGCTAATATACCTATAATCTACTAAAAGTGTATCTAATTAAACACTTTGGTTCTTATATTGCATCTAGACAATTAGCTATCTTAGTTTCTGTACATCTAAGTGCTATCTAAATCAATAATTTGCCTCTTTTTTGTATATGTATCTGTCAAGCTGTTATCTAATTTTAAAGCATGTCATCTAACTGTAGAACTCAGAGAGCCTTTCTATTAACTATCTACTTACTTTATAGAACATTAATAGTGCTTGCTCTTGCAGAGTTTATCCAGACCTTAGCACTTACTTTATAGCATATTTCTAGTATGTATTTTAGTATATTTCTGTCTTTTCTTTAAACTTCTAATTCAGATAATCTAATAGGACTATAACCAGTTTATTAGTATATTAGATTATCTAATATTCTTTTTTTTGATTCTTTTAGTTAGAATTCTGGTAGCCTGGTTGGTAGTACCCTTACCCAAAGGTTTTTGCCTATCTGAATACTTTATATAGATATCTGTTTTCTAGATTTAGTCTTTATAGTAGTACTATTAAAGATCTGTATTATCTCTTTACTTAGATCTTTCTAAATAGGCTTCTTGTTTCTCAATTTTTACAAATTTATACAGTCACAAAGATTTATTTTAGATTTGTATTACCTAATGCCAGTTTGCATTCCTTTGTATAACTAGTTATACAGATGCTTTATAATCTGCCAGTCATGCTAATGTGATTATAATTACAAGTATCTTAATCTAATCATTAAGAACAATTGTTATAATATAAATATTATATAGATGATTATCTAAATTTTTTGCTATTTGTAAGTTTTAAACTCACAACTTAGTACTTAAAAAGTTGACAACTTATTTATTTTACTAACTTGCTATATTCTCTAAATTGTTTTTAAAAACAGAATATTTAGAATAAAAAGAGAAAAAGAATTTGAGAAATATAGTTTCATTATTTAAAATATATAAAATTTTATAAGTTAAATTAGTTAAAAATATCTAGTCAATATGCTTATTAATCTAAATTATTTTAAAGTTTGTAGTTAGACAGTAGAGTCATTAATAATTGGATTGAGATTTAAAAAAAAATTAGTAAAAGACTAAAAGTTGTTTTATAATTATTAAATTTAAATATAAGTAGATATAATTAATAGTGAAAATTTGAAAAACCATCTATATAATACTGATAATAATATTAGTATTATAGTAATGGCACTTAGTTGATTAGTTGGAATATGATACCTGTAACTATGATCATATTAGCTTAACTGGCAGGTTATAGAACATCTGTGCAATATTAAAGTTATACAAAGAGATGCAAACTAATATTGGATGATATAAATACAAAATAAGTTTTTGTGATTATATAAATTTGTAAAATTAGAAAAAACTAAAGCCTACTTGGAAAAACCTAAGTAAAAAGATAGCACAGATTTTTAACAGTACTACTGTAAAGGCTAGATCTAAGAAACAGATACCAATATAAAGAAAATTAAGTAAACAAGAACCTTAAGTAAAAGGTACTACCAATCAGAGCACTAGAAATCTTGAACTAGAAAAAAAATATTGAAAGTTATAATTTTAGTATACTGGAGACAGATTATAGTTCTTTTGGGCTATTTGAATTGGAAGTCTGGTATTAAAGTAAAGATATACTAAAATACTAAGAATATATTATAAAATAAATATTAAAATTTGAGTGAACTTTGCAAGAGCATAGCTTTATTAATAGGACTAAATATGTAATCATAATTAAATTACAAAAAAGGCAGTAGTTACTAATACTAATAGCATTAATAAAAGCAAAAAAATATATATATTAATGAGTAAACATGCCTAATAGATTAAAATTATTAAGTTATTTAAAAAAATTAGAAATATGGTATTGTAATTAAATAGCTTAAAGAGAGGATAGTAATTCTAGTGTAGTGGTCAGGTTGTTATCCTCCAAGTGGCATGTCTAAGGTTCAAATTTCACCTATAACAAAATTTGAAAATTAATCTGTGTTATGACAAACTGTCTCTTAACAATTGGTTAGATTTGTGTATCTGTAACTTTAAGTTGCACTATCTCAAATAGGAGCTTAGGGCATCTATGCCAATTGTAATATTACATATATATAGAGGAATGTTAATAATCAGTGTCACATAAAACTTCAGTGCAAACTCACAATAAGACCACCAGGTGCAGTAAACTAAAGAACTGAAAAGTCAGAAGTCTACTTGGAAATTCTCAAGTAAAGAGGTAGTATAAACTTTTAATGATACAGTCAGACTGATGGAAGCTTATGAAACATCCCTAAAGGGATTGATGGATAAACCAGATGTTAAGATGTGTAGAGGAGCATATGATCAACCAGGTCACCAGAATTGCCAGAAGAAAAGAATATATAAGTATACCATACCAGGCTATCTGGATTAGAAATCAGAGAAGTTTTGTTAGTTCTAAGTAGTGGTTAGTAAGGAATAATGAAAAAGATGTCATGATAATAGGTACTAAGATTTTAGTGAACTTTACAAGGATAGAAATAGTATAACATAGCAGTTAAACAGGTAACTATTGTGACTGCAAGTGTTAAGTAACTATAGTGTGTTGCATAAAACTAGATCAGCTATGTGTAAGACACAGAAGGTTCTAGTAAGTTTTCTGTCAAGGATAAACTAGTCCTAAGGATCTTAAAAGCATCAAATACTTTGGATAGATGTAGCTCAGAAGATGTCTCTATGATCACAAGTCAGATTACATATGCAGAAGATTTAAATAAGCAAGACCTATAGTTGACTTGCAAGTATGACACCTAGTGTAGAACCTGTATAGTAATGTATAGATGGACTACTTAAATTAGGCACCAAAAGTGCATGTGTGACTAGTTGTAACCTTCTATATATAGAAGCTTCTGAAGGCATCTGTGTTTAAATACTTAAATAAAAAAATTGATCTTTAAAGGCAGAAACTTTAATATTAAAAAAAAAATTTAAATATCTTAAATATATTTGATATTATAAATTTGAAGATATAAAAAAATACTAGAAAATATTATATAACAAAGTTTGGATTTAAGTTTAACAAAGCCAATATAATAAGTAAAAATTTTATTGCAAATAGATTGACTAATTATAATAATATTAAGAGTAAAAATGATAACTATATTGATAATATAACAGGCATGTGAGTCAGTAATACATTTGGTTTTAGTAATTTGGATGAGTTGGGTGAATTTAGTAATAAGTAATTTTGTTTATTTAAATTGTCTATTATTTAAAAAAACCAATAACCTAAAAATTTAAAAGATTGTTTTGAAAAGTAAAATAAAAAAAGATAGTTATTATATAAAATAAGAGTATAGTAAGAAAAGAGATTATTAGTAACCAAAATAAATTTTGAAAAGTTAATTTAAATGTTGACTATAGCATAAAATGATTCAACTATGAATAATATTTTAGAAAGCTTAGTTTGTAATAAAGTAATTTAAAAAGTATTATCTATATATATTAAAACAGAATAATAAGTTAGATATTTAGAGTTTAAGATTAATAGTTTGGAAGAATTATCAAGTATAACCAGATATTTGTATATATATATATATGAGATAAGTAAATTATAATATATATACTACAATAAGTAATAGTTTCATCTTGGTCAATATTATTATAAACTGAGTATAAAAAAGTAAAACTAAGATTAGTAATAACTTGATTATATTAATTAGTAAGAAGATTAATAAAATATTAATAATAGATAAAAGATATAAAAGTTAAAAAAATAAATATTTGAAAAAAATAAAATTAACAGAATTATATATTTTATTTATATCTTGTAAAAATAGATAAATATTTTTGTAATTATAAGTAATATCTTTAATAAGATTGTTAAAAATATGAATAGAATTGAAGTGCTATTATTAAAAAGAATAACATAGTTAAAAGTAAGAAAATAAAATTAGAAAAAAATATAAAGCTGAGTCTGTATATAAAATTTTGATATAAAGTTTGTGAATATGTTCAATAAAACTAATAGGTCAAGTAAAATTAAGATTATTATTAAAGATATTACATTTGAAAATAAGATAAATTTTACTATATTTTTATTATTTAAAAATTCTATTTTCAAAAAAGTAATAATTAAAAAAACTAGTAAAATCAAAAATACATTTAAGACTAATATATTTAAATATTTTATAACTAATACCTATAAGACTATAGGCTTTGTTGTTAGATAGCTAAGAAAGAGTTTAAAAAAGTTTTTATTAGTAATAGAAGAATTAAGAAAATAGCATCAGATTGAATTAATATAAAGAAATAAAAGGTAGTATTATTGTTAGAAATTATCAAAAAAAGTTTGATTAATAGATTTAAATACAGTTTAATCATAAAAATATAATTAAACATGTTGTTTAATAAGTGATGAATTAGTAATAAGTTCATTAAATAAATTTATATTAGAAAAATAAACAGTTTAATAGTAATAATTAAGAATAATATTAATAATTTAAATAGAATATGTTATAAAGATAATATATCTTACATGGAAGACCAGAATAATAATGATCAGATCTAATGCACAGAGCAGACTATAGTATTTTGCACAGCTGTAAGAGCTGAGCATATAGTGACCAACCTTGTGGAAGACAATTTTACAAGATTATTTTTAACATTTTTAGCTTCATATGATCTTAATATATGTTATAACAAATTTCTTCTTATTACAATATTCCTTTTCTTTCTTACAATCAAACTATTCAAACCCTTATACAACATATTGACAAGCATAACTTCAACCAAACTGTTATCAGCATTATATTCTCTGTTAATATTAATTATAGAAAAACTCATATATATCTTCCTAATGACTTACTTTTACCTAAGTACATTATTATTCTATCTTATCTTCTTTTCAAGTTTTACAACCTTCCTTTCAAGTCATACTTTTCTAATCCTAATTCTATCTTATTAGATACACTTACATAGAATATACATAACTTACATCTCAAAATCACTATATATAATATTAGAGATTTTAACACTATAATCAAAAGAGAAATATGACAAAACTATTGTCTTCACAACAATATTAATATTGCTTGTATTACTGAAACCAAAATTACTAACAACAATAATCTTCATTTTTATAATAACAATTTATTTATATACTTTTAAACTAATTTAGACAACTTAGCTGAAGATGCTACTATCATGATCTGTAAACATTTACAACTCCATATATATAACTGCCAAACACATCCTATGAAGCAGTTGCTCTAGACCTTTTCTTCAAAAGTAAAATCATATAGCTGTTTATCTTTCTTTAACTGATATGCATATGGATTTAGCAAGCTTAACAACTTAACTTTCATTCTATTCTACTTAATAACTTTAATACACATGATAGTATTAATAGTTCATCATCTAAATTCTAACTTATTAATTATCTATATCAATCCAACATGTTTGATCTTGATGCATATATAGATAATAAACATTACATATAATCAAACAACATTAGTTAAAGTCATATTGACTATATCTGGACTGACTCATTTAATATTCAATTCTTTCTTTCATATTAACTCGATAATAGTAATTCCTCTACACTTAGTGACCACTCTATCCTTATATCTACTTGGACTTTTACAAATGCATATAGCAAACTATCATGATATTATACTGGTATTAGCTATAGAATTTTTAACTACAAAGCTATATCACCAGAGAAATGAACAGAATTTTCAAACCTTCTTTCTTATAACCTTAACCTACACAACATTTTACTTAATAGCAATACTAATGAAAGCATTGAAACTACTTGGCACAAAATTGAACATGCAATTATTAATGCTGCAACACATTCTATCCCTAACAAAATAACTCAAAAACATAGCTACAATCATCAATACTCTTCTTACTCTATATTACTTTATTTATTACTCAAAGAGCTTAGACATTTAATTAAAATTGTTAAAAGCTCTAACAATCTTAATATTGAACTAATTAATATTAAAGTACAGATTATTAACAATAGTTCCAAATGTAATCTTCAAGCTCTTATCTTATATAACAACTTACACAGCTGGATTCAACATGTATAAGATATATGGAAGCAACTCTATCATGCTCATCATGTTAAAAACTCACTATTATTTTGATAACAAATATATTAAGCAACTAAAAAAAGATGTAAAACTCTCCTAACATATCCTAAACAAGCTATTAATAGCATTCTTAATCATTACAAACCTCCAATCTATTTTCCAATATTAAACTTCCTAACCAACTAATTACCAAACCAAACCTTATCAAACAACATATACAATCTAATTTTTTTAACTGAACAGCACACTGACCAATTGATCAAAATTTGTTTGATAACTTTTAATAAACACAATATCAACTCCAATTACATATTAACATTCAGTAGTACAATTCTTTTAACTCTTCTATTACTAAAGAAGAAGTTCTTTAAACTATATCAAAACTTTCAAATAGAAAAGCCTATAGACCTATAGGCATTAGCTATGAAATGCTTAAACATGCAGGCATTACCTGTATTAAAGCTATTACTGCTTTACTCAATCACTGCCTTACTTCAAGTCAGATTCCTAAACAATAAAAACATAGCAGAATATACCCTATTCCTAAATATAATATATTTAATGATAACTTAAATCTTAATTATTTTATAAGTCTTATTGAACATATCTGAAAAGTGTATACAAAAATTATTACTATTAGGATTAGTACTGTATTCTCATAACATTCTATTTTATTACTATATAATTATGCTGCTTTATCTAACAATAGCATATCTATATCTATTCATATACTTAACAACCTTATCAAAAATGCATCATGTAATCAAAAACCAATCTGGCTTATGTTTCAAAATATGAGCAAAGTATATAATTCTGTTAATCTAATCCTACTTCAAAAGTCTCTTCAACATCTTGTCTTATCTAATTCTATTACTAATGCCATTATCAATATACTTACTGACTGACATAATCAAGTTATTACAAATCTTGGTCTTATCTTATCATATCCAGTACTTAATAAAATTGATCAAGATGAAACTATTACTTCACTTTTGTGAAGAATTTATTATGACCTACTTATTACATATATTTATAACAATTTTAAAAGTTATACTTACAAGTCTTCTGTCCAACTTACACTGCTCAGTTCTTGCTTATATGAATGATACTCTATAGATCACATCTTCACAATAAGAACTATCACAAATTTTATCAACAGCTGAATCTTTTTTTAATATAGCTAATATTCAAATTAACCCTTCCATATCCTTATTAACAACTAACAACACCTCAACTGGCTATACTCCTATTATATATAATAATCATCCTCTAAATCTTTATTTATTAAACAAACTATTTAAATTTCTTAGATGCTGGTTTACACTTAACAACAAACAAACTAAACAAACCAAACTTATCACTGCTAAGTCATCACATCTTATCAAAATTGCAAGCACTAAACAAATTATTGATACATATGCATGATACATAATTAATACTGTTATTATCTCTACAATTGAGTATTGTTTTTATAACATTGTTCTTAGTCAAAACACATGCAACAAAATTCTTACAAGCCATATTGAACTTGTTAAAAATAAGACTAAACCTAATTGTACAATCCCTACAAGTATACTACTTTATCTTCAACTTTACAACATTCGTAATATATGAGATATTCAATTACAACACCATATTACAAACTTTACCAAAAGACTCAATTTACCTGACCTTTTGGGAATAAGTACTCACATTAGACTTCAACAACTTCAAAATAATTTATGATCATCTATCAGTATTCTAATACTTGATAATCCCATTGTTGATGATCCTAACAAACATATAGTTAATTTTAAGATTATTCAGCTTTTTTAACATCTTGGCATGATGTTTACATCTAATCCAATATACAACATTCCATGCACTATTCAAGAGGGTTTTATTCACTTAAATCACTACTTTCTTTATATTCTAAATATATAACATTCAAAAAACAACTCAAATATCATGGCATTTTATATTTAGATTAACTTACACATTTGATAACTTATGTCTTCTAGACTGAAAACATATTTCTCTATATATAAACAAAATTCCTTAAGGCAAACAACCACTCTGGTTTACTTTTTTAAAGAACCAAATTACAAGTCACTCTTATATTCATACTCTTTATCAAAACTTACACCTACCTAACACAAATTATTATAGTTATACAACTGAATATTTTTTTTTACAGAAAAAACCATGGCTTATCACAGTTCTTGACAACTAAATTATTATTAGCAAAGCTAGAAGACAGTCTTTACCATCTAAAACTGTTCTTATAACTTATTGGCAATGTCATATTGAATCACAATTTACTAATCTCTATTCTTTTTTACCTATTCAATCAAATACATATTTAGGCTGCTAACTTAATTCTCACACAATAACTAACAAATGCACAATCATTATTTTCATTAATGTCTTAACTAAATTTTATGAACAAGTTAATATATATAACAAAACTCTTAACTTTAATGCCAACCATCTTGACCTTATATATTCTATTAGAATTAAACACTCTATTCAAATCTCAAATCCTTCTAACATTACTATTACAATATACTCAATTCCAAATATCTTAGAACACAGTTTATTCACAAACAATCTTTAGCAAATTGCTAATTATAACTTTAACTTATTAGAACTTCACTTTTATACAGATAGCTTAGTTATAAACTTGGACTTCCCACAATGGTTAATGGGTATTGGATGGGCTCAAATTTTAAATAATTCTGTACTTCATACCTTTCAAGCTCAAACTAAATATTGGTCTTGTTTATTTAAGTCAGAACTTATTGCTATTTTATTAGCTCTTATTACTGCTTCTAGAAACTATAGCATAAACATATATACAGACTTACAATTTGTGATTTCTAAATACAACAGTCCTTTAACTTAACAACAACTATATCATATACTCACACACCATACTTCTCACTATGAAATACTTTATCAATTTTATCAAATCATTCAATATCCATATTATCTTTTACAAAGTTACTGCTTATCAAGATAACAAATATAACAACCTTGCTGATCAACTAGCACATAACCATCACAACCTACCATACCTTATTTTTATATCATATAATACTTACAACTTAGCTTATACTTTAATCTTTGAGAATTTTTCCTTAGAGTTACCTACTTATCATAACATTTGTACAATATGGTATGCACATATATATGCACTTTGGATAACACAAAACTATTTTCAAAAATGGCACAAAATCCTTAATCAAGTTAACTAACAAGCTATCTGGCTTTATATTAATAATAATTAAAAAATCTCAAACTTTTCTCATAGCTTTCAGTTCTTTATCCTTAAATTTTTTAGAATTAAAATTCTATTAGATGAACTTCCTATTCCACACATCCTACATAAATGCTATTCTTCATATTCACCTATTTGTTATTAATGTTACCAAATTAGTTCATATCTTCACTAAACAACTTGTCCATCTAACCAACTATTACTTAGTCTTATTGATATCTCATTACAATATATTCTTAACTCAAACATACTTGATACTATATCTAATATTATAACCAACTTATATCACTAAATCAAACTACTTCATAGAATGTCTATTTATAATAGATCTGATGTACCATCTATTCTCTCAACTCTAACAGACTTAATACTAAATGAACTTATCAACACTATTGCAAATTTGTCTTCCAAAAAAATAGCTACTACACTTTCTATAAAGTTTTTTACTTCATCTTAATTAACAAATCTATCACAAAATTTGGATTCCCTATTTTATTTTAAGATCTATAGCTCAACTTCCTAATTATAATTTATTATTAAATTCTGTCTCTTCTGTATTACACATTCTTCTTTTTAATTCAATTCATTTCAAAATTAATTCCTGGTATATCCAATGGATAAAATATCAAACCAATTCTCTATACATTATTACTAACATCCAAATATTGATAAGCCTTGGCCATTCCAGTTAATTTAAGTTACAGATAAATTAGTCTGAGCTTCTATTCTTTTTATAATATTTTAAAAGTAGATTTGTACTTCATGTAAAATTTTAATTGAATATTCAATAAAGATAGAGACATAGCTTTATCATTAATATTTAAAAAAAAAAAAGCTTTTTGAGAGTTTCTTCAAGTATGTTAAAAGGAATAGTAATTGTTTTGTCTATATTAGAATTAGTTTTTTGGATAAACTCAATAAGAAATTTAGGTTTGCCTTTAGCCATTTTGTAAGTGATATAATAGTAACTAGCTTTAAGGGCTTTTTGTTTAGAGGTTTCAGATTTGATTTCTTTATCAAGATAAAAGTCATGTAGATAAAATTTAAAAAAGTCAAAGAATTCTTCTTAAAAATTCAGTTTGAAGTTGTGATTTATCCTTTATATCTTTGGAAATTAGAAAGTTGACAAGCCAATCAAATATTGAGTTAACTTTAATTTTTTGTTGGTTATTAGTCATTAGTTCATATTAACTGTTGTTATTGTTGGCTTGTTTGTTGCTGTTATTCAATAGTATGAAATGGGTTTTGGTATAGTAGTTGTTGATGTTTTTTTAGTGTTGTTGGTTGTTATTGTTATTAGTAATGTTATTGTTAAGATTCATATTACTTGTAGTATTGCTGTTGTTATTAGATGAGATTGTAAAGATAAGTTTAGATACAAGTAGATTGTAAAAACTAATTGTTTATTAGAGTTTTTGAATGAATGTAAAAGAAAATCTTGATTATTAAATAAATTGTTGAATATTAGTACAGACTTTATGATATGATTTATCATTATATAAAGTAGTATCTGTTGCCAGGTAATGTTGGTTATTTATTTCTTTATAGGCAATAGATAAGTTACATTTAACACAGAGGTAATTATATATGTTTGGTAAGGATAATGCTATAGGTAATGACAAGACAAACTCAATAGAGTTTGTAATAGTATTTATTAAAGTTTTTTATTTTTAAATTTTGAAATAATTTTTGTAGTTTCATGTTGTTTGTAGGTTTAATTAGTTGTTAAGATAAAGTATATATAGTATTTGTTATAGAAGCATATAACAACAGAGCTAGATTCAGATGCTTTAAAGTAATGACTATTTTTGGTATTTTCTCTAAGTTTAGTAATATTACAGTTGTTAAATTGTTTGTTTACAAAAATAGAATGTGATGAAGTTGTTGTATCTCTATGGATACTAATTTCGAAGCTTTTAGAATAATTCTGATAAAAATAATCAAAGTTGATAGTATTAGATATAGTTGTTATAAGGATTAGTATTTTTTTCTAAAAATAGATTTTTAGATATTTTTTTGAGAAAATTTGTTCTATTTAAGAGTTTTCAGACTAATTAGAAAAATTTTGAAAAAAATTTAGATTTCAGATAAGCTGATTAAGTATTTAGGAAATTCTAATGAGTACCAGAAAAGTGAAATTTCCAGGCCAATTCAGTAAGTTTTCTAAAATTGCTAATAAAAAAACTTGTAAAGAGCAAATTTTTGTTTTTACTTTTTGCTTATATCTTTATGAGTTTTGGTCTATTTTTAAAAAATTATATATCAAAATGTTTATCTTAGTAAGCTGAACAACTTTTAAATAGATATAAAGATAGATTTAATTAGTAGAATTATATGTAAAAAAACAAACCAAAAATTTGGTTTTGGAACTTTTCTTAACAACCAAATGTTATTGAAAAATCAAACTTAATTATCTAAAAAGAGAAAAGTATACTAAACAACTTTAATTAAAAGGTCAAATAAGGTTTAGTTAATAGAAAGTTGAGAAATGATTAAATGTTTTTTTGTAGTTTTAGTATAAATGATTTATTATAAACATATTTACTTGCTATTAGAACTTCTTAAAACATATAAATATTTATTTTGAACATTTCTAATTTGGATAATTTTTAAGTCAAGTTCAGTTCTGATTAATGTTCAACACAAACCCAATCTGAAAGTTTTGAATTGAATTTTTTTAACTTGAAATTTTGAATTAGGTTTCAGAATAACTCAATCTGATTTAAAACACTAGTTGCAATAACTAATGATAGTAAAAGCAAGAATTTTAGACTCAAAAATTGATAACTTAATACAAATTAATTTTCGTAAACCTAGCATAACCACAAAGATCAGATATGTACAAAATTTCAATAATTAATATGATGTTTTCTGTATTATTAATATATAAATAATCTGAAAAAAAAACTTTTTTCATATCTAAATATTAGAAAATTTTGTGCTATACATCAAAAATCAACAATAAAAAAATCTGTATTAAATGGTTAAAAGAGGCATAGATTCAGGGAATACAAAGTATCAAAAACATAGAAAAATGTCAATAGATAATAAGCAGTACATACTTCTTTGTTCTTAGTTTTAATAAGCAGTTTTTTTTTATTGATCCTCTTGGAAAATGGATGTTTATTTTTTCGAAGGTATATTTATATGCATTAATTAAATAATAGTTTAGATTTAATGAAATTAGAATGAACAAACCAAATAAGAGATAATACGTACAATAACACCCAATTGATTATTTGAATACGAATTCAACTATTTCTGAATATACTAATATAGTTGAAGTGGACGGGGCAGAAATTTATTAAAGAGACCCTTTACAATGTATATTATTTGTACTTTGTTCATATAGAGATTATTGAACATAAACATAATCTTGAAAAGTCTTTTGATCATAATAAAAAAAAACTTAGTTTAAAAAATATTGATTCAAAAAATGATAAATGATAGAAGCATGCGAAAAGTCTTCCAAAAACATGGAATAGAATAAATAAAGTACATTTTACTGCCTAAATAAAGAATTATTTTGAACACCATTTCATATTAGGAAATCAAAGTTGTTAAAATATTTCTATAACAATAAACACTTTCAATTATATTAATAGGATAGAATATTTTAACTTTTGAATTTTTATAAATTCGGAATTTTTTATTGAATCATTTTTGCATTTGATATTAAAATCGGTAATCAAAATTTTAAATACAGATTACGTAACTGATCTTGGTGGTCATGCTAGGGTCGTTATTAATTTTTCTATTTACCATTTTTCATTTTTTTCGTAGGATTTTTTATTGGGTTGATTAAGTGATAATCAATGATCGTTAAAGGCAATAACAAAATAATTTTTCGGATAACCTGAGAATTTATTGTATGATGCCTTGTAAACTTCTGTTTGATTGTCTAATGCGATCATACTCATACAGGGGGATCCCCAAATTCCGGGTCGGAATACATCGGATTCATGATCGGCAGGGCCGGAATTAACTAATTTTGCCCAAGATCACTAAAAGATTTACTAATGAAACCATAGCTCACTCATTAAGTAAAGCTGCCCAGCTGATAATTTTGGCCCAAAGTGGTTAACTTGTATTACTAAATGCTAACTAAATGCCGGGCTAAATCCGAGGTATTCCGACCCGGAATTTTGGGGATCCTCCTGTATGAGTTTGCGAATCAACTGCCGGGTAGTGTATATCAAATGCTTCAATATATTAATGAGATGCTCGTTTATACGTTACTTGGACTATTTGTTAACTATTATATTTGCTTTCGTTCCTGGTTACTAGCGCGACTACGTCGCGCAGCTACCTTATTATTATCATAATGAATTGACAATATCACATGATTTCGAAACTTTTTCAATTGGCGATTTTACCTCGGTCGATTTCATCGGATTTAGAACTAAGCATATTACAGCAAAATTTTTGGTTGCACTGCAAATCTATCCGATAAAAACTAAGTATAAAAACTAAGAGGTTTGGAAATCACATGACTGTCCCTCGATTATTGGCGACGCTGGTGTTTTTGTCGGTATCCCTAAATGCAATGCCTCTATAAGCTTGAACCAAATATATAATAAATTATTATCTGAATGTATGCATGTTGTCTAAAATCTAGTCCCTTCGAAGCACTTAGTGAGGTTTTATCTATTTTAAGTTTTTTATTTTTGAAAGTTTTTATATACTGTAGAATTCATACATGGATTATAATCAACGAGTTTACTTATATAAACATTTAGTAACCGTATTTAGAACCTGCTATACGAATTACATCATTTTGCTTATTTTTTTTATAAAGAAAATATCCTGTGAAGCCTATTATTGCAAGAATGGCAATTGAAACTATAGGAATTGCCACAATTACATCCGTACTTAATGAATTTGAAGCAATTACAGTTTGAATTTGAGTAACTGAAGGACCTTGAGGATTAGTTGAATCAGGGTGTTGCAATGTGTCCGTGACCCACATATAATTTCGAGTATCAAGAAGGTATAATTGTGTATTCACATTACTCAGGTTATAAAGATTGTTATTAAGTCCCAATACACCTTTATAAATTAACAATAAGTTAATATATATATTATTTTAAATAAACTGATGATTTTATAATTACCAAATGTCAAAATCATAAAGTTTCCTACTATAGCTGCAGAATGGTATGAAAGTGGAGGTGGCTTATTAATACCATTCAATGATTTTTTAGACCACGTATACGGATTAACAGTTGTATCTAATGAAGCTAATTGTTGGCTTTGATCTAAAGCACTATTATTATTATTTCCACCATAAATTATAACATGTCCATCTGGTGATAATACGGCCGTGTGGCTACTTCTAGTGTCTATTGTATCACCAACAGCAACCTAATAATTCATATATAAATCATTAGGGATAAAAATATAAAAGTTAAAAAGTAAAAAAAGTATATCAAGAACATTACTGTTGAGGACCATTTCCCACTATTTGTATTATAAAACGGAATCTAATTCGAAAAAGTAAAAATAAACTAATTTAATATCTAAACAAGTTCAATAATAATAATAATCTATAAATATTTAATTATATTTAATTACGTTAGCCATATTAATACCATCACCTCCTATATAAAGTATACGACCATTATTTAAAAGTGTGGCAGAAAATTCCACACGCCCAGTTGGAGCACCAATAAGAGAGCCTTGAGTCCAAACCAGGCTTGATGTATCAAGCATAAAAATGTCATTAAGAAGAACACCACTAGGGCTAGAACTCTTTCCTCCAAACCTAAGAAATTTAAAATAAATATATAATAAGGATACTACATAGAATAAAGATAGAAGATAAACATACATATATATCTTGCCATTAGTGTCATTAACAGCTTGAAATTGTTGTCGACTTTCAGGGGCCACCCCGCTCACAGGGGTAGGAGACCATGTACTGCTCACGGTATCAAAGGAATATACTACAGTGGTATTGGTAACATTATTATTTGTATCTAGATGTTCCAAAAGAAATATCGTATTTTTATTAGGACCTCCAACGCATGCGCTTGCAAAAGCAGAATTAGTCGGGACAGAAGCATTTGGTAAGGACCATGAAGGATTTGAAGTATTTAGCGTCGAAAGAGTCACATCGAGAATAATAGTTTCTCTTGTTTGTGAATAAATGGCGCTACCAAAAACGTAAAGCTTGTTTCCTACAAGAGCACTACTTTGTCTGAAACGTCCGACTGGTGCAAAAACGTCCACACCAGCAGAAGTCCAGACAAGAAAAATAAGTAAGCAAAGGAATAAGTAAATTTTAAAAGGATCCATATAGAATTAAATTAAAATTCTTAGCGTTAGATTACCTTGTTTAAATAATAAATCGAGTGTATCATCGGTAGTTTGCGTTTAAATTATAGCCGTTTTCAAAAGGTGGAACCAGGTGAGCACTATTATTTCCCAATTTTCCTGATTCTGCAAATAAGGGGAATCAACGCGAATCAAGGGAAATCGTGTAGATTTCCCATGATATAATGGTGCACACTAGGTTACATCTTTTGAAAACAGCTGTAAAGGAGGGTTACGCAATCATGCAGGGATTGAGTTACAGTTTATAGCTTGTTTATTATCCTTTTTGTAAAAATCATGAATCTTATCGCTATTCGTATAATGATAATCGGTAGATCTCATTTCATTGATACTGTAATAATAGTTAGTAGGGATATTATCCTGCTTAAACTGTGCTTAATTAAATTTGCCTATTATTACTATAATTACTTTTTGATATGTCTTTTCGAATAAAGTCAAGTACGTAGGTTGGTCTAATGTAGAGTTATTGTTGGCGAAAGTCGGTAAAATAGTTAGCCACGTGTGTGCAATCTTAATTCAATGAATCGCATTCAATTAAAATAATACGCTCATAGTCAAAGCAAGTAATTTGGTAATTTGTATTTTGTGTTAGTGGTTATGTTTAAGATAATTTACTTATTGTAGGGTTGGGGATTTTGTGTAAGTTTTAAATTTTTGATGTAAGTTTCATGTAAGTTATACAGTATGTAAATTGTCTTAATGCAAGTTTGCAAAATTATGTAAGCTACATGTAAGTTAAAATGTAACAAAATTAACTTAATGTTAACCCAAAATGACGCATTGTTCTCAATTTAGTTTATCGGTATTGTAATCGGAGTTTAACTCCGGATATCCAAGTATTCTTGATAGGTCTTTTTTTGATTCGTATTAATTGTCTAGCTATCATAATCTCTTTTGGCCAGTAATAAGAGTAGTAAGATTTCATTGTGGCTTCTAATAAATTTTATACACCTGGATTTAGAGCAAAGATAGTACGCAGCAAAATAATGTCAATACTACAATGCATTTATGTACGTACAGTACATGTATTATTTAATAGTTTGATAATAGAGATTAATTCCTTTAAGATAGCATTAACATAAAAGATAGCAAATAAACCATTATTTGGCTATCGATTCCTTGAGTGAAAAGGTTGGAAAAGTTTATCTTGCACATTTAGTTGGTATTCTAATTTTTTGTAGCTACCATTATATATGATCATAAATTTAATATGTACGTATGCATTTAATGTTTATACCAGGAACGGAGTGATGAAATCACCTAGTGTACGGATTATACGGTGGATTGCTCCGCAAAATCTTAAGTTTGATTGGTCCGTGTGACTTAGTCATCAAATTTTGGTTATTTTTCACACGTGAATTCATCCCGCATTATTTTTAACACATGAATTCATCAGATCAACGGATATGCATGTGCATTCGGATATGTAATCACAGACAATAATTTGAATACAAAATCATGCAAACGTGGGCGATGTCGTGATTGCGATAACTAACGATATTATAAGCAAGAATTTTAAACGCAAAAATTGGTAAACCGGTGCAAATTAATTTGTGTATTTACCTGATATTTGGCATTTTTTGTTTTTTTTTCGTTTAAATGATAATCACTGATCGTCAAAGACAATTTGTTATATGATGCCTTGTAAACTTTGTTTGATTAACAAATGCGAGTCGATTACCTATAGTGTCTATCAAATACTTCGCAATATATTAATGGGATGCTAGATCAGTTCTCGTTTGTACGTTACTTGGACTATTTGTTAAATACTATATTTGCTTTCGTCCCTGGTTTCTATCACGACTGCATCACGCAGCTACCTTATTAGAATTATATGTTTGTGAGCACAAGGCAGGCATTAAACTCATTATTATTTTCTTCATTTCATAATAATAATATTTTTTGAGGCTTTTTTTTTAGTAAAAAATCTTTGAAACTTTATTTGAAAGGATTTTTGGTTATTGATACGACAAGGAAATGGGAAAAATAAATAAGAAATCCAAAGAAAACTCAATTGTGATGAATGAAAATAAATATTTTAAAGAAAAAAATTTCATATAAATTTTATTTTAAAAAAGTCAGGTGGTTATAACTTTTTTAGAATTTAAAAGTTACTGTATAAGAAACAAGAAATTATCTTTGGATAGTTTTATATAAATTTTTGAATAAAACTTATTTTTTTGGTTAGTTTGTATAACTGTAAACTTAAAATTCACTACAGTGCATGATCCAAAGTGAATCACTCCTTTGTGATCAATTAAAAATCAATTGTGATGGATATAATTTCTTATCAGTTTTAATATATATGTAACATTTATAGTCTCTGCTATTGAAATTCTTTAGTTCTATTTTTAATATTATATAAATTAATTTAAATAAATTAATTTAAATAAATTCATTTATGGCTTATAACAAATCATCATTATTGGTTATAGAAACAAGATATTTAAATAGATTAATTAATATTCTTATCATTATAATTAGTAAATTGAATTATTAACATATATATAAAATATTATCATGATAATTATTAAAAAATTAAAAGTAGTAGAATCTAAAAGAAAATTAGAAAGTAAAAATTTTAATTAATCAATTTTAAAATATAGTATAAGTAAACTATTTATCATAAATTTTTAACAATTTTGTAGGTAAAATAAATAAAGAATTAATTGGCTTAGAAAGATTTTTAAAGTTGAGCAGTTTATTTGTAAGTTTATCTTTAAGACAAATTAGTAATTTTGTTAATAATATTGAAATAATTGCATTTGCAAACTGAAATGTTTTTAATATTACTAATTCATCTTTATTTTTTGTATTACTTTAATTTAATATTTTATGTTATATTAATAAATTTTTATAAATATTAGATACAGTTGGTCTATCATTTTGTTAATTGAATATAGCATTCAAAAGTGTTTTTAATAAATTCAGAATATAATTAATAATATATTTTAATGGTTAATATTTTATACTCAATATTATAATAAGGAGGTCTTCTTGTGAATATCTTATATATAATGATACCAAAACTACAAATATCAACTACTATTATATATAATTTTTTGTTTAACACTTCTGATATAACTAAGTTAAAGTGTCGTAAAATATATTTTCAAATTAGAATCATTCTTTTTTCTAGATAATCCTAGATCAGCAATATAAAATATTAGATAAATATTATTATATTGATTTTGCAATATATTATCACTATGAAAATCTTTATAAATATATTCTGCTTTATATATATTTATTAAACTTTTAAAAATATAAACATGCTAATTTAATTTACTTTTTTAATTAAAATCTTTAAAATTTAAAAATAAGATATTATGAAGACTTTCTCTATTAGCATATTAAAAGACTATTAAATATTTGTTATTAGTTGTATTTTGAATTAGTTCATATATTTTAGATTCTTATTTACTAGTCTAAATACTGTATAACTTTTAAACTTGTTAATTTGAAACAAAAATTTACAATGTTAATAGTTTATAATTTATTTATATTAGATTATAAATAAAATATTTATAATAAGAATAGTAATTCTAATATAGTAGTTTGGTTGTAATACTTCAAGCAGTAGGTTTAGAGTTTAAATTCTACTAGCAGTAGAAATTTAAAAAATAATTCTATTATAACAACTTGATTGGGGTATTTAAGATTATAATTCTGTAATCCTAATTGTACTATGATTAATTTTTTTAAAAGAATATAATATTATATAATAAATTTAGAAAGTATATACTCTATAAGAAGTTTTGTTTAAAAATTACAAGTAGGAAAGATGTATGATCTTTAATATGAATATCATGATTTGGTAACAGAAATCTAAAACAGATAACCTGTATAGCTTATGCAATTATGTTTAACTTTATTTGGTTTACAAATAAATTTTTTAAGATAAGTATGTTAAAATGTTTTATAATTTTTTTTTTTTTTTTTTTTTTTTTTTAGAATGAGGCCTGGCCTCGGTCTTTATTGAACAATTTGGTATTACATTAATTAAAACATTTTACATAAATTATTAC